>QVNW01001410.1:0-16040 GCA_014825475.1 Pseudomyrmex flavicornis | reverse complement strand
AAAAAAAAAAAAAAAAAAAAAAGAAGAGAATAAGCGCACGAATCTATCGCAATATTCTCGATATGTAAATCGTGCGCTCGCTCGCGCGAGAGAAAGAGAGAGATTTATAAGGAGGGAGAATTTTTAACGAGTATCTCCGTCGGGAGAGACGGTGGAACGTGAAAAATGACCGAGTGCTCTCGAAAGTCCGACGATTTCATAGGCGTGAGTACGAGGGGAAACGAGATCGGGAAGGCTCCTCTACGATCGCTGCACAGCAGCAGCAGCAGCAACCGAGAACAGAATCTCTCGGCACAGAGCGAGACAGACGCGCGCGAGGACGAAGAGGACGAGAGAGGTCGGGTGTGGAGAGAACGCGAGAGAAAGAGAGAAAAAGGAAAAGGAGCGAACGGAGATAGAGCACCCTCGTGAAAGAACGACCGTGAGGATCGGGCGAGAAGTTGTCGGAGCCAGTCGGCCGACCTGCTGGCTACGGCTGTGTTGCCCGGCCAATCAGCCAACCCGGGCGTCACGCGAACGGACCGCCGCTTCGTCGCTTCGCGCCGCGCTCGACCTCGCGCGCTCACGAGCTTTCAGTCAGTCAAGTCAGTGCTCCGGTCAGTGCGCCGCGTGCGTGTCTCAAAAAAAAAAAAAAAAAAAAGAAAAATGATCGAGAAGACGCGTCGAAAGTCCCGGCGGGAGAGACCACATGGTGGTCTCCGGCTGTTTATGTAGCGCGATCCGTTAAGTTAGACCGCGCGTACGAGGTGGAGAGACTCTCTCTCCGTCAGGTGCGAATCCACCTTCCACAGATATATCCGTATACCCTTTGCGAGAAGAGTCGCTCTTTATCTACGCGTGTGTACAACTCGGCGATATGCGTGATGCGATTCGCGAGTGTGTGTCGTGCCGTGCGACGACGACGTCGTAGCGCGGAAAGAAACTCCGTGCCGAATTGAGGCGCGCGTATACACGCACGGTAAAACGGAGTAAAACACAGGGAACATTCACACACGCGGCGAGGAAGAGCTTCGGCTGAGAGAAAAAAGTAGAGAAAAGTGAGAAAGAGGAGCGCGAGAGACATGGCGCCCCCCGACAGATTGCCTCGCCCTGGCTCCGGTCTCAGCCTCTCTGTGCTCGGTGAGTTTATATACAAGTTCTCGAAGAGAGAATGAGAGAGAGAGAGAGAGAGAGAGAGAGTTTACTCGTTTTTCATCTATTTTTCCTCACAAAATGGGTTTGGAATTTGCGGTCCCTTTGATTCACGGCGGCACTCAACATATTTCGGCAGATATATTTTGTAAAAGAGTCGGATGATTTTTCTTAAGTGGAATTCCGAAAGAGATCGGTTCCCTTGCCGAATTTGCGTGAATCAGTGCGGACCTCTTTTTTTTTCTTCGGATTTTCAAATCTCGCGGTGGCACGCAAGTATCTCACAGCTCGATCTCTCGCGCTGACAAAAACTGTCAGAATGCGCGTTTTCAGAATGAATGAACGAAACGCATTAGCGCTCGCGTCAATGAGCTCTCCGTACGATTTAGTAGAAAAAAAAAAGACAGAGAGAAAAAGGAGGATGGGAAAGTGAAGAGAAAGGAAAGAGCGAAAGACCGGGTTTTGTGATTTAATCGCCGCGAGAACATAATTGCGTGTAATCGTCTTTGATTTCCTGGCGCTTCGGATCGCGTACCCTCTCTCATTATCGAAAACGCGCGATTAAATTACGCGCGCGTGTCTCGATGACAGTCTCGTGCGAAACGTGACATTCCGCGCGGAAAGTTTTGTTTTAGGTTTCTTCTTCGAACGGTTTTTATTAAAATGTTTAACCATGAGAATCATTTAAAAAAAAAAAGAACAAACTAATTGAATCGTTACATAAAGCGATAAATATTTTTCACATACTTGTTTAAGATTCTTCAAACAACATGTATTTGATTATCGTTTTTTTTCACAAAGAAAAAACCACCAAAATTACAGACGCGAAAATATCAAGTCTCGCGCGATCTTAACGATCGGTTCGCGCGCGAGCTTAGGCGTCATTCGCGGAAATAACAGTAATTTGAACCTTTTGAATGCTACAAGATTCGTTCTGAACGGAGCGCGAATCAAAAGGTGGGAAACTGACAAGTGTTTCTCCTCAAGAAAAAAAAAACACGCCAGGTAGTTGACGTCACGGAGTGGAACAACGAACTTCCGTTTTTCGAGCGTGTACCTATATAGATACATCGTACACACGTTTATGTATAAACTGTCTGTGTGACGGACTGGTTCCCATGAAATGCATTATTTCGCAAGCGGACGTTGCGTCTGGTCACGCCAACCAAACCACGGCCGATCACATGTTGCACTTGAGGAAAGCCTCGCACGCTATATATCGTTTCAGTCGCGAGACGAACTTCTTTTTATTTCGCGTCGTGTTTCGCGCGCCAAGTTCGGAATGTCGAACCGGTGTAGAAGAAAGAGAAGCCGTCTGCGCGTCCACTTTTATCACATTTAGCAGATTACACCGTTGGACCGTGTGTTGCGCGCTTCGATGGTCGAGAGTCGCAGATAAGGCGGCGGCTACTATCAGGAGAAACGGAATTAAACTGCACATACGGGGCCGCGCGCCCGAGAAAATAGCGTCAAGAGATTCGCAACGTGTCGCGTTTCTTCGCTCTTTATCGCCGCTAATATTCCACCAACTCTTGTTTATTACGGTCTGTTGCGAAACGCAATTTTCCTTACACACACACTCATTGAGACGCGAATGAGATTATATATTCGCTAATATATCCCACGACAACCTGCAACGCGCGTCGTTGCGAAATGTACACACCTGTAACGCGCACCTTGCCCTGAATACGGCGGAGTCTAACTTTCTCTGTCACCTGCGCGTTTATTTCTCTCGCATCCAATATCCATAAATTTTTTATTATTCTCGCGTCTATTAAAGTTTCGGTTCACAGAAAGCATCGACTCTATTAAATACCGTATGTACATGTACGATATATATAGAGAACTTTCTACACACAAATCGTCGCGCCAAATGGTCGTCAAGTTGTCGCGTGCACGCGTCGTTATTGTCGTTTTTAATTAACAAGATACGTCGTACGCGTGGCTAGTACCTACAAAAAGCTCCCTGTGTGTAATTTCTCTGTTCGCGGAAAACTGCAATAAGTATTGTTCTCTCTCTCTTCGCGTTGCACTTCTGCATCACTTCAGCCGTCACATCGTGTGTTAATAAGTAGGTCACGTGAAATGATTCTTTCCGAGAGGTGTGTCTCGCAAACAGAAAAAGAACCGGCGCGAACGGAAAAAAAAAAAAAAAAAAGATCCGAATTTCTTAATGCCCCGACATGACTCGCGGTCATATCATCGCTGGTCGTACATATATACGTCCGTTACAAAGTGCATATGTTTCTTGCGAAATGTTCGCGAGTTTCTCCCAGGATAAGGGAACGAAGGATGCGCTTTTGTTACTTTCGATCGCTGGAGAGTATTCGTTCACGCGAGAGAAGAAATTGCAAATTGCCTCGCTGTGATCGACGAATTTTCTTCAAAAAAAAAAAGAAAAGAAAAGAATTTTTTTATTTCAAGTGTGTGACTCACATTGTGTGAGCGTATCCTTGAGAAATCTACGCGAATCTACATACTTAAATAGACCTTCGGAGGAGGTACAACATACGGCGCGATGATCTCACGGCGTGTTGACTGTGTGTGATTCATTTCGTTATATCCATCAATTTTCTCTAGTCGCTTGAAGCTCTCTCTCTCTGTCTCTCTCTCTCTCTCTCTCTCTCTCTATCTTCGTTTGAAAACTTCTGCGTCGTACGCAGAAGTGAAATAATTATAATTGCGAGAGCGCGATATCGCTGTGTCGCAATATTTCGGATCGAAAGACAGTGATAAGCGCGCGAGAAAGTTTTTTTTTTCTCCGTCTCTCTTGCGTACTGTTTTTAATTACGTCGCAGAGCGCCACAGATTTCCGTTATCTAACCGAGCCGTTATCAACGACGTGGCGGCAGATAGCCGCCGTTGTGTCACAGAGTCGGGACCAGGTAATCTAATTTTATCGCGTCAAGAAATAAAAACGGTATGTAATGTCGATAAGCTGCCATATAATTTTATGAGTAAACGTAATTTGAAGATTTCCAAAATCCGATGATAAAATCATTGATACAAGCACACGGATAAGTTCTTCCTCTTATGAAGAAAGTTTACGGAAGATAAAATCTGTAATTCAAAAAGATGAGAAAATGTGACATTACAATTGCGTCGTAAAAGATGGCATTTAAATCGCCACAACAAGTCTCTCGTCGAACGAGAACGAAGCGACTACCGGTAGCGGGAAACTTCGTGAGCACTGATTCGGGTCAGGTCGTCTGCAGGATCCAATTTACGAGGACACAGTTCGAGATTCCATTTCTCGGTGCGCGTATGCGTGTATATGTGAGCAACGGGGAACGGAAGTCGAGACGGGAAAGTTAGCCGGCGCGGCGGACCGGTCAACAGGTGGTCCCCGGTGTGGATGTCGTCCTGTGGCTTCGTTCTCTCGCTCTCGGCGATCTCGGGGAGAGGGCTTTAATCGAACTTTAATCGCGCGCGGCTCCCCTCCGATCTCTCGGTGCCGCTCGAACGGAGCGCATCGCCGCGCGCGGATCTCGAGCAAAAATCGAATGTACGGAGAAATTCTCGTTCGGATGCGAAACGTCATCTACGTCAATTTCTTTCTCACGGAAATTTATCTAACGCGATTGCGGCAGATAGCCGCCGTTGTGACACAGACTCGACCCGGATCTAATCTAATTTATCGCGTCGAGAGATAAAACCGGTATGTAAAGTCGATACTCTATTACATGTTTTTTTTTTTTTTCATGAGTAAACGTTTAAAATTTTCCAAATCCGATGATAAATTATTATAAGCACACAGGTTACACGTAATTTCTCTCTTTTAGAAAGTTCACGGAAAATAAAACCTGCAATTCGAAAAGATGAGAGAGAAATATGTGACGTTACAATTATGTCATAAAAAATGACGCCTAAATCGGCCATAACAATTTCTCGTTGTTGGTGATCATTAAATTAAAATATTTTTCCCGCAGTTATATTTCTGTTGCGCCAAATATTCGCGAGATGTTAGCCAGCCGTTGGCGCATCAGAGATCGCATTTCGACTTGTGTGCGTACGTGCGCTCAGGACAAATTAATTTAATTTAACAATAACAAATGATGATACGAAGTACGTAAATAATTTCACAAGCCATTGCCTGTCGTTCTTTTCGTTTTCTTTGTTGTCGTACAAGATAGCTCGCGATATCGCACACGTCGGATACTTCTATTATAAATATCGATAAACGCGCGCGTCTATCGGCGCGTAACTGACGCCAGGCGCGATAGCGAAAACCACCGCCGACACCGACGACAAAGACGCAACATCAGTCAGTTCCAGCATGAGATTCGTCCGGAGAAAACGTTACCGATGCGCGAGTTTACGGTGGTAAGCCGCCGCCGCAGCCGCCGCCGGGGCCTTCTCACAGCGCGCATCAGAACTCAAGTGCGTTGACCCAACAAGCTTACGGTAACCCAGGCCGCGGAGAGTTGCACCTGCTTCTTGCGCGGAGTTACCGTCACGGAGGAGCCGTGCGACTCTTCCTTCTTCTCTGTTCCCTTCCCGTTTCCCTTCGCCGTGCACTTTGTTCTGTTTATATCTGTATTCGCGAGAAAAGAGATTTTAACTCTCGACGTTCTCCCAACCCCTCTCGATCCTCCTCTTCTCTCTCGCGTTTCCTTCGCGTTTCTCGCGAAAAGTAAACGGGTTGCAGGAGTGAAAAAGTAAAGTTTGAACAATGCGTAAAAAAAAAAAGTGGGGAAAACATTTGATTTTATTTGTAAGCGAGATCATGTAAAAGAAAAGAAGAGAAGAGACTGCACTGGCACACACGCGGAACGCGAGAGAGCAGCAGAGATCTTCTCTCTCTTGACCCTACTTTCTAGAAAACGTGCAATCGATTCGTGCGCGCCATTTGATTTATTCGCGCGTTGGCGATAAACGTCGATACTTCGCCGAATGAGTATGCAGGTTGTTCTCTTCCCCATTAACCGACATATCTCGGAGGATCGTGAATAAATAATCGCTTGTGACAGATATTACGAGCAAAGCTTTTCCGTTCAGCTTCCGAAGTGGCACGCGAGTGGAAGACCGTGTCGGTCTTCGATTTGCGGAAGTCTTCGGCGCCGAATAGTCGCCGGTTACTCACTCACGCTTATCTTTTTCTCGGTGCGCTCGTCTTTTCCTCAACTCGATATTTGTCGTAAAAATTCCACGAATTTTTCGTGTAATTGACTAGATTAGATCGGTCGTAGAATTGTGAGACGAAAGCGGCGATTTTGTGAGCGCTCGTTCTTTTTTTTTCTTCGCAGACCTGGCGCAGATACGAGCGTTGGTCGAGTCGACCGGAATGCTGGGCGGATCCACTTGTCCGTCTTGCGAGATGCCGTTCGACAAGGGTAAGAAGCGTCGTCTGATCGACTCCTGCGGCCACGAGCGTTGCTACTCGTGCCTGTTCCGCAGCGAGGCTTGCCCGCTCTGTCTGCGCGGCTACGATCCCAACAACGACGACGCGCCGGACGAGGCATCGCCGCTCAGGGACGAGTTCGCCGCTTCCACGGCACCGCTGTCCGTTTTCGCGCCCACGGACGGCTGGCTCGATGAGTCATCGACGGTGAATTCTCTCTGCGGCAGCCCCAGGCCACGCACCAAAATCACCACGAGGGCTAATCTGCCCTCACGAATCGCGCACGTAAGCCCGTTGTTGTTGTCGTTTACGAAATAACACGACGCGAAAGAAAAAAATCGATTTCTTTTGTCTCCGATTTTTATTTTTTTTTTTTTTTTTGTTGTTTCTTATTGTTTCGGAGAATTGGGTTTTAATACACCATTGTTTCGGTGAGAGAACAGTGTTTTCTCTCCCCTGAAATTGCTCATCTCTCTCGTTAATCGTAAGTCGATATTTTTCAGCAACGGGACGAAGAAGAACCTCTCTTTATAACAATGGCGAAGAACCTGAAAATCAAGTCTCCGGCACTTCCAGACTACTCCGTTCCTCAAGCGCGGCACAAAGTTGAAATGACACAAAGTACGTCGAATCTAAATCTAATTTTTTTTTTTTCGAATAGCGCAATTTTATATCGATATGAGAATGTGTGTGAATTTCATGACTCTCTTTCGATGTCGCGCAGATTGTCCTATACCGCCGAATCAACGGAGAAGATTCTTCCTCAATCCGAAAGTGCTCAGAGGTTCCTTCGCCGCTCAGAGATCCTCGAGACGCGCAGCATCCTCGCCCGAGGAGCCGACCGTGAACGACAATCCGTCCGCGTTATCAGGTACACAAACCTCTTTTCTAAGATATTCATTCGAAAATTATCGCTTACACACGTGCTCGGCGAGAAAAGTCACTTTTGAAAAAAAAATCGCCAAAATCCGCTCACGCATCGCAGTTTGGATGACCTCGTCCTGGGATGGAAGATGGCCCGGCGTTGTCCTGGGGAAGATCAAGTCGCTGTGGAGCAGCAGTCAGGGCACGGCCAACGACGGGCTGAATCAGCTCATCGGCTCATCGAACAAAGTTACAGGCACGAAAGAGAAAGAAAGAGAGAGAGAGAGAGAGAGAAACTCTTAGAAACCGATGTGTATTGGCTATTGAAACTCGTTCGTGATGCTTGCCGAGTGTGCGAATGAATGCTGGAGAACCTTAAGAGTTGTCACGCGCGAGACTCAGCTCGAGGCGCTCGCACTCCTCCTCAGTACGATAAAAGCGTTTGCACGCGCGAATATGTGTTCCTCTTACGATAACGCTTCTTTTTTTGTACAGCACCTTCCTATGTACACGAGCATGATCATCACATACGCAACTTTGAATTTTTTTTAAGCCACAATTGCGTCCGCCCTTAGTTAGAAGAGTGTGTGATTTTCGTTTTTTTTTTTTTTAGACAATTTTCGAGTTACAAAGTTACAAACTCACTGCACACATTAGCACTGCTTGTGATGTTGTGGATTGAATTAGTCAGTTTGCATTTTGAACAACTAACTCCTCAATCAACTTATTTTTTTCTCCGTCTCCGTAGATGACGAGGGTGGTTGCGTGAAACCGCTGTCCTCGAAGACCAATCGGAAGTCGTCGCAGTCGGATCTGTACATGCGACTTGGTCTGCTTCTGGGATCCGGCCGGGGAAACACGGAGACGGGTCCCACCTCGCGAGCCCCGATACAGAGGAACGACAGCTCCGCGGCCTCCTTCAGCAGTCTGACCAGTTTCGAGACACAGACCCAGGCCTCGACGAACACGAGCCCGGTGTCGACGTTGACGGGCACGTCGAGCGAGGCCGAGGCCGCGGCGGCGTTGCGATGTCCCGTGAAATCGAAGACCAAGGCCAAGACCAAGGCTAAATCCAGGGACTGCGACAGCAGTGGCAGCCTGGCGTCCATCTCCACGTCGCTGTCCGCGTCCACGTCGATGTCCATGTCCATGTCCGTGTCCGTGTCCGGTCTGTCGAACGGCAGCTCCAGTCCGCTCACGCCGAGAAGACATTCCGTCAACACCGCGCAGGGAAATCAGACCGACGAGTTCGGCCAGCTGAAGAACAGACGATCCTGCACTCGGAGATCGGCCAGAATCGGCAACGTCAAAGGATCCGTAGACACTAAACGTAATATTTTTTCTTCTGCACCTGAATGCAATTATCGTAATTACAACACACGTCCGGTAGTAATAACGAGAGTCTCTTGTTGATTTCAGCGCGTTTCGTTCAGCATCACGCGCAGTTAACTCTCAAGCCGTTGTTCTTCGAGGTGCCGTTGTTAGAAGAGGATCCGCTCTTCGCGGGCCGGCAGTGGCTGTTGCACGAACTGGAAGCCGTGATCAACGGCTCCGGTCCCGGCATTCTGATCTCCGGATCGCCGGGCACGGGAAAAACCGCGCTCGTTCTGCAACTGGTGGAGCACAGCTGTTTCGGAAGACGAAGGGAGCAAGTGAGATCTCTGGAAGTGAGCGAGGAATGCGACGAGAAGGAAAAACAGATTGGCAACACGGTTCTGCAAGCTAATATCCGACACACTAATGAAAAAGTATGATCTCGTTTCGTTATCTTTTCTATCTGTTTTAAATTAAAAAAAAAAATACGAGATGTTGATTTTTTTAGGTCCGCGAATTAGCGTCGCACGTTGTCGCTTACCACTTCTGCCAAGCCGACAATAACAGTACCTGTCTAGTGCCGGATTTAATTCACTCGTTGGCAGCGCAACTCTGCCAGGCTCCACAATTGATCTCATACCGAGAATATCTTCTGTCAGAACCTCATCTTCAGGGTTCGCTGTCGCAAAGAGAATGCACCGTCGATCCAGATCTCGCTCTATCCAGGGGTATTATCGAGCCGCTTTCGACTCTGAAGAAAGCCAACCGACTGCCGGACTCGAACATGGTAAATAATTGAACACGACAAAATCGGATAGTCGTCTCGTGTCGCATCGCTCTTGAGACACTCCTTCGTTTCCAGGTAATACTAATCGATGCCGTGTGCGAGGCGGAGTATCACAGGCCGGACAGAGGCGACACCATAGCTTCCTTCCTGACAAGGCATGCACCTAACATTCCTAGTTGGTTGAAGATCGTTTGCACGGTTAGAACGCAGTTGCTGGACTGCGCGAAGCAACTGCCGTACACGAGAATTTCCTTAGACAAGACTGCGAACGATGCGATCGGGAACAGCATCACGAAGGATCTGTCCGATTACATCGGTTACAGGCTCGCGCACAGCCCTTCGATACAGGCGAACGTGACCGCGTCGGTGAACAGCAAAGCGGAATCGTCGTGCGCCGCGAATCAGACGAGATTCGCTTCGCACTTGCTCGCACTAGCCAAGGGCAGTTTTCTCTTTGCCAAGCTGACGCTCGATCTCATCGAGAGCGGACATTTGGTCGCTAAATCTGCGAGTTATAAGGTGTGCCCTCGAATTTTCAATTGAACAGAATCTAGTAAAATATATTTCGATAAATCGTTAAACAAATATCGAAAAGTAAAATTTAATACATAAATTAAATAAAGTTACATAAATAAATATATAAAATTAAATAATTAAATAATGAAAATAAAATATTAATTCATTTATTTTTTACGTATTTAGGTATTACCGGTCTCTCTCGCGCAAATCTTTCTGTTGCATTTTAATCTGAGATTTCCCACGGCAACTTCGTTCGACAAAGTGCAACCTCTTCTGGCCGTCTGTCTGGCCGCTCTGTATCCGTTGACTCTACCTGAAATATTCTATTCTGTAAATTCCTTGAACACAGACCAATTTATCACGTGGGAAGACTTTTTACAAAGATTCAAGGCAAGTACAAGGCGAGATAACTTTTAAATACAACAATATTTATTGTCTGTCTACCTAACAAAACAAGTTCTTCATCTATTTCAGATGCTCTCTGGCTTTCTCGTAAAGCGCTTAGACAACACGTACATGTTCTTTCACCCCTCGTTCAGGGAATGGTTGATGAGGAGAGACGAGGGAGAATCGACGAAGTTCCTGTGCGACTACAGACTCGGACATGCGGCGATCGCGTTCAGACTGTCGCGTCTTCAGGCACCGCTGGACGGTGACAAGGCTCTGGAGTTGGGTCATCACGTACTGAAGGCGCATGTTTACAGAGGCGTGGCTCCGTGCTGGCCCTCGCGCGATTTACAAGTAAATTTTTTTCACCGCAAAAGTAATAGACGACGAATCACTTAAGGTGTAGAGAATCAACAAGGCTTCTCGTTAATTCTCAGGCTATTTGGCTGACTCTGTCAATCGAATGCATTTCCTCGGCGTTGTGCATGCTGCGGAACATCTACAGCCCGAACGTGAAGGTGTCGAGATTGCTCCTGCTGGCGGGCGCATCCCCGAACCACATCACCGAATATCTGGGTAACGCACCCGCTCTGTGCATGTACGCGCACGAAGGTTCCGTCGAGATGGTGTCGCTCCTCCTCGAGTTTGGCGCCGACGTTGAGTTGACCAATAATCAAGGTTGCACCGCGTTATCGCTGGCAGCCGCTCGAGGACACTGCGACGTAGTTAGAAGGTAGAATTAAATCTTTATTTCTCTAACTCAAAACGACACGCAGTCGTTATATAATTGTTATACTCTCGCTCCACAGACTGGCCGCCGCTGGAGCCTCGCTGGGACACGCGGACATGGCTGGCCAATGTCCTTTGGTGCACGCGGCTAGACACGGAAGACTGTCCGTAGTCGGTTACCTTCTCGCTTGCGATTGGGTCGTGCCGACGGAGAACAGAACGGAGAGCGGCGTCTCGGAAATAAGCAGAGAGGAAGCCGCTCAGCAGGCTGTCGTAGCGGCCGCGTCGCAAGGTCACGAGGCCGTCGTGGAATATCTCTTGGATATGGCCGAGGTGATCGTGGATCGGCCCGATACACTGATAGGCGAGACCGCGCTGACAATCGCCGCCGCCAACGGTTCAACCGCGACGGTTTCCGCGCTCCTGGCTCGCGGCGCCAATCCTCTGGCTGTGAACGCGAAAGGATTCTCACCTCTTATGCTCGCTGCCAGGGAGGGACATTGGGGCACCGCGGAACGGCTCTTGCAAGGTTTGTTTTCGTGATGTTTTGTTTCTTTTAAAATTTATTAATTCAAATTGTTATTTAATCTTTCTAATTGCTTTGCAGGAGATCTGTCCAACAGCACAGACACGATATCGAACGAAGCTGTGTCGCTTCTGGAACAACACGATTATGCTGGACGTACCGCGTTAATGCTGGCAGCTTCCGAGGGTCACTGTAATCTCGTCGAACTGTTCCTCGACAAAGGATCGGTCTTGGAAACGAAGGACAAGGAAGGGCTCACCGCTCTGGGATGGGCGTGCGTCAGGGGACGCGTGGTCATCGTGCAAATGTTGCTCGATCGCGGCGCCGATGTCAACACGAATGACACCACTGGTAGAACTCCCTTGGATTTGGCCGCATTCCAAGTAAATCTGAATTTCTCTTCTGCTTGCGTCATTTATTTACGTATCATTTGATACACGTAATCATGCGCACAATATGTGTGCAGGGTAATCCAAAACTGGTGCAGCTGTTACTCGAAAAGGGAGCCGCGGTAGAGCACGTCGACATTCACGGCATGCGACCTCTGGACCGAGCTATCGGCTGTCGCAACATACCGGTGGTGCAATGTTTCTTGCGCCGTGGCGCCAAACTGGGCCCCGCCACCTGGGCCATGGCTGCGGGCAAGCCGGACGTTCTGATAATCTTACTGAACAAGCTTCTGGAGGACGGCAACGTTCTATATCGGAAGAACAGATTGAAGGAAGCGTCGCATCGTTACGCGTACGCTCTGAGAAAGTTTCCGGCGTCGCCGGAGGAGGACTGCCAGGGACAGGAGCAGAGTCATTTGATGCTGCAGCTCCAAACTTTTACCCAGCTTCGGTTGAACTTCCTTCTGAATCTCAGCCGATGCAAGCGAAAGATGAACGTTAGTGATTCAATTCTCTCGACTTTTCTCTTACAATTCAAATTGCATTATTTTCTTGTAACTGGAAACGTGTGATTTTTTAAATACAGGAATGCACCGAAGCCATCGAACTGGCGAACGAGGCGCTCGTGGTCCGGCCCATGTCTTACGAGGCGTTTTACGCCCGAGCGAAGGCGCAGGTGGACCTGGGTCTGCTCGAGAACGCGCTGTCGAACGTTCAGGAGGCTCTGCAAAACGCTCCAGCCCAGAACAAGCAGGATCGCAGAGTGCTCGCGATTCTGAAAGAGGAGATCGTCTCGCGGATAAACGGCGCCGGGACCAGCAGAGAATACGGCGACGACTGCAGCATCGCCAGATCTCGGCTGAGAGCGTCGGTGGACACTCTCACGGAATTATAACGATAAATCCTAACTTTTCTTTGTATTGTAAATTAATGTAAACGCTTCCGACAAGATTGTGCTCTTAAACAAACAAAAAAATTGTGCAGCTTCTTACATATTTTATATACACGTGTACACGTTCGAGAGAGAATAATTTATTACATATGTGTTATTTAATGTCTTTTGCGTTTATTTTTGCCCAAAGAATTCGACGCAACGAGTTGATAATTCGATCATCACACAATTTGTTGTGTTAGATTCAAAGAAGTCGTGAAAGCTTCGTAAAAAAAAAAAGACCATCTTGCCATGAAATTGTGTGCGTGTGAGTTGCAAAATCATTAACAACACATTGCTCCTTACCGGAAGCTTTTTTTGACCAATATAAAATCTGTGTTTTCTCAGTATATGAATTTAGTTAGTCATTCTTTTTTTTTAATATTTATAAGTAAAACGCAATCGTTATGAAGAGAATTATATATATATATTAACGCTTTTTAACATTAAAAAAAAAAAAACAATGTTCTCACTTGTGAGACGTAATTCTAGAATAGCATGTGTATTCTCAAAAATCTCAAATGTCCTAATAACGAAAGAGACTTTACTTATACACGCAGAAAAATGTATGATTCCGCACATATATAGCTTCATTTTTTATAAGCGTTCCAGATATACAAAAAAATTAAAAAAAAGATAAACTATATCAAATGTTATTGACTCCGTCGTAACAAAGGTGTCAAATAAACGAACTTTTTATTGAGACGAATTTCTTTACTTCTGCGTCGACATATTATTTCGAATAAGACAATCATATAAACGGTTTTGAAGATAAATGTTATTGTGTTACAGCGAATATCCAAATTAGCAGCTAAACGCGTGCACACATATTCGGGAAACGTTTTCTTTTTGTTTTTTTTTTTTTCCACTAACATTCATAAAAAAGTAAGACGAACGAGTAATACAAAGTTAGAAAATTTCTCGTATAAACAATCGCAATACGACGTAATTATTATTATTATTATTATTAGTATTAGTATTATTATATCATACACACATTTTAAAAACTCTAGTTCCTATTATTATTATTATTATTATTATTATATACCCGAAAAAACGAAACGAAGATCGATCGCGGTAATGACTTAAATTTTGCTTTAATATAATCGAGCTTTGAGTTATACAATGTAAGATACGAAAAATTTTTTTGGTCTCCGATATTGCCAGGCAGTGAATGCACTGGCAATTTATAAATTACAGAGTAAGTACACTTTCTTTTTTTTATTACATATATTATATTTAATATACAACACGCCTCAAAAAGGCATAAAACTCAACACTGTAGAAATAAATCATTATTAGCGAACGAGCTGCGATGTTCGAGTTCATTGACCAGCGAGAGTTAATTGGGTTAATGGCAATTAACTCTAATAGTTTCAATCGAGTTAATTGATATTAATTCAATGTTAAAATATGCAGAAAAATATTATTTTTTGAGATATACGAAGTAGAAAATAAATTTATTCAATTGTACGTCGCGTTTCCATATCACGTCTTGCGCGATATACATCTTCAATAGTTAATCTTGTGTGTGATAAATGTGCATTCTTATTTTTTTATCTCATTTTATATATGTATGTGTAATTACATATATCTGTCACAAACACAATACATTTTCTATGTAATCAGATAAAGCCGGTAGCTATTGAAAATAACACAGTTGAGAAGTAAACGTGTGACTAGTTTCTTTCAACAAAAAAATTTCTATTATATACAGGGAAGTTGTGTGGATATTATATTATTATTCTACCTACGCGAAATCATTGATTGGAATTATTGCGATTTATGCAAAATTCATACAATATTATGTACTTTCTTTTTGCGTAACAATTTAAAAAACTGGCAAGTAAATTCCTGTGCTATGGAATCAATTCAATTGGATCGTTAAGTATGAAACTTAACATATATATTATATAAATTTATCAAGTTTCACACTTAATGCCTCAATATCTCCCTCGGCAAATCACTCAAATCTAAACAAAAAAAAGTCTATTTCTATTGAATTGCACAACAAATATTTTACTAAACTATACGCTGCGTCCCTCTAGGTGCAATTAATTAACAAAGTTGATTAACGGAAACACTTAAAAAAACGTGTAGAAAAAATAACTAAAGCTAAAGTCGATAGAATCAACCGATTGTTAGAAACAAGCTGTCAACCAGGTCTTAGTCTTATATAGAGAAAACTTGTACGTATATAGAAAATTTGTAAGATAGTGTGTCATTAAAAGTACGTAGCTGTGATCTAAGGAAGTAGCTATCGCGCGATTATTCGGCAAAAAGGTCACATTGTATGATAATAATAATATATATATATATAAGGAGATATATATATATATATATATATATATATATATATAACTATCTTAATAATAACTTAAAAACGATGTGTACGTTCCTCAAGAATAATATTTGCAATATCTGGCAGAATGTTAATGCGATGCGATAGAAAACTTCAGACCGCCGCGTAAAATCGAATGTAACACGCCGCGAGTGTGTTCCTCACGATAAGTACGTATCGTCGGTATCGTATGCGAAGCATTCGGATAAGTACTAATGAGCCTTGTACGTATCCTTGTTTTGGTAGCCCTGAACGTAGCCAGACGTGTCGGGCATGTCCTTGCGACCGGCTATGCCTTTACCTTTTCCCGTTTCATCGAAGCGTTGTTTGTGCGAACCGGTGTACTTGCTGACGTCGGTCAGTCTGTCGACCGTCGACGCCGCTTTTCCAGCCTGTAAAATTTCGTCGAAAACAGAATCGTAAATCACACATCGCGCGCCGCAATATTTGTGTAATCACAGTGCGATAAGATATATAAACGTGCGATCGCGCAGATTAAAAAAAAAAAAAAAAAAAAAAAAAAAAAAGATAAG
This sequence comes from Pseudomyrmex flavicornis, assembly GCA_014825475.1. NCBI lineage: Eukaryota > Metazoa > Arthropoda > Insecta > Hymenoptera > Formicidae > Pseudomyrmex > Pseudomyrmex flavicornis. Next base: position 248 of record QVNW01001410.1, on the reverse strand, counting down.
TTCAACAACTGAGAGAAAGAAAGAGGGTAAAACATAAGTTTTCTCAAGAAAACATTTCAAATGTCGAATATATTTGATGTGTAACATACTCCACCGGCACCGCCGCTAAATCCGGGTGGTCCGCAGTTGGCCATCTTCTTTTTGATTTCCGTCACTTCCACTTTCTTGTTCTTAGCCAGCTCGTCGAGGAATGTTTTGTACTGTTCGAGATTGAGTTTCGTAGATCTGTTGTTGATAAAAAAAGCAAA
>QVNW01001409.1:0-15656 GCA_014825475.1 Pseudomyrmex flavicornis | reverse complement strand
CCTAAATGCTTCGCCTCTGCGACGGTGGCTCCGCCGTTTCTCTCTAGGCCAGCGTGATTCGTCGGTCTGGACAAATCGCTCGCTACAATTTCACCCATTTGCGCAGACCGCGGATCTTTCTCTCATTGAAAAGAGTATAAATGGTCATTGGTCCAAATAGTATATATCGGAGAGGGGGTGACATCCATTTGACCACGGTACGATTGACCACGTACGATTGCCCACGTTGCGATTACCCACGTTGCGACTGCCCACAATGCGATTTTTGTTAATGTTGTAAACGTGTAGGCAGGGGGCCCCCCCTGCACTCCACCCCTAAAAATCTAACCTAACCCTAACCTAAACTCTTCTTTCTGCACTCCTCCTCGCAAAATTTTCACTCATTTCTATTGATATTATTAGTAACATAGATTAGGGTGCAGAAGGGGCGCAGCAACGTGGTCAATCGTACGTGGTCAATCGTACGTGGTCAATCGTACAATCGTACCGTGTCGAATCGTACGTGTCCAATAGTACGTAGTCAAACGTACTGTGGTCAATCGTACCGTGGTCAAACGGAATACGCCCTTGGAGAGGCTATACACGCCGCGCATGCGTGTACAGCCTCTCCAATATTGGAACACTGGGTCCACTGAGCCATAACGACACCAAACTGAGACTGAGTACTGTCCACCATGGAAAAAGTCAGGCTAAGCAGGTGAGAATATATAAGTAGAACATTTCTTTACATTTTCTATGATTTACTCTTTTTCTGATTTCAATATTGTTACTTTATGTATTTATATTTGTTTTAAAATTGTCGCAAAATAACTATTTAAAAAACTATGTGGAATATTCCATAGCAAAAAAATCAAAACCGTTAGGTTAGAATTAATCGTAAAGTTTTCCAGCTACGTATAAAGGCCACACTGGCTGCGTTCGGCAGTATCTGCGCTATTGCATCACTTTATCTTCATCGCTTATTAGATGAAAAACAAGGATAGAATAATGCTTTAGCGCAAATAGCGCGCTCCACAATCGCAGCCACGTTAACACAGTATCCACTAGTGTGAGTGAGACAGTGATTTGCTCTTTCTCATACTAAAGGTACCTTATTATATACGCACCAAACGTCACGTGACCAGAATTTTTTAAAGCTGCTTTCGCTACTTTGTCTCATTCGATGCCATTGTCTGCGTTAAGTTGATGGAATTTCATGTAGTACTTATTATTGCACATAAAATTCCATCAACATAACGCAGAGAATCATCAAATGAGATATAATGATAGAAGCAGTTCTAGACAATTTGAGTCACGTGACATTTGCTGCCGCAACGTGCTGCTTATATGAAAAGATATCTTAAAAGACACTGTGTTACAAAGTGTCGCCTGTGTACATACGTAACTAGAAAGCATCTTGAATTGACCACGTGAGCAAAATGAATTTATTTATTTATTTTTTTTTGAATAATAATTTTTTTTATTCCATTTTATTTCAAATTCTTTTCAATGTATGTTACGGAATCGGAGAGTAAATATATATATTTAAAGCCAATATTTTAATATCCTCTCATTTTGGCATGCCTCTACCTTGCATTTCGGTTGAGCATGAATGCTTGTGGGAGGTAAAGTAATAAGGAAATTTGCCTTCGGAATCCACACGATGCTGTCTGGAACCGTTTCTCTAAGTTTCCAACATATTTTTTTAATTCTTAAATATTATCTTATAATTTTTGGATTTAAAGAAGTTTAAAATTAAAAATGTATTTTTATTATTAAAATAGTTTTCTTTTATTTAGATTACTCGAAGTGCTGCTACATGGGCAACAGATATTTTAAAAGGTATATATTTTATTCTTATTCATATTGATTTATTTTTTTCTATTGCAAAATTGCTTAATTAAAACTAATAGTAAGAAATATTGTTAAATATTTTATAATATGATGATTTTTTTGGTATACAATGACATGCAATGATGGTTTCTCTAAGAAGAACTGATACTTATAAAATTGTTACTATAGTATACATTCTTATAGAAGTAAAATAGTAATACTGTTTTTTGTGCATAAATTTTAGGTAAAGGAAAAAGTTAAATACTGTTATATACTAAAAGTCTGGTTTTTGCTCTGGAGACTGCCACAACTGAGAATGTTTTATCATATGTGTTTTCTAGATATAAGTTATGATTACTAGTTTTATAAGACTAGTCTCATTTTTTTGTTAATATTTCTTTGTTCACAAAAATTAAGCTTGCACATGTATACTTATATTTTTCTTATTTTATAGATTATGTGTCTATATCAATATTTTGTATATGTATGTATTATTTATATTTTTTAATAAATAAAATTGTAAAAATTTATGATGTTCCTTTCTATGTCAAATCTAGTTAAATTAAATTTATATACGATGGAATTAATATAGAGCATGAACGTATCTATAAATATCTGGACTAGAGTCCTATATTAACAAAGAAGCGAAATCGACGTTCCAATTCCTGATCGACGCCATTTTGAGCTCACAGACTGGCGGTGATCTCAAAAATTAAAAAGCTGACAACTGACATTTGAATAAACTGACAATGATTTTTCTTCAGCTTCAGGTCTGAAATAAAGACTATTTTATAAATATTATGTTATATGAAATAAAGTTTGTGTCTCTAAGAATTATGCCAAGGATTTATATTAAGATTTTCTTTTTAAGCAATAGACATAAAGTTACTTTTAATATCCTAACTTCTTTTATTGGTAATCACATCTGCAAAGCGAAACTGTATGTCAAATCATTGTTTTATGATTTTGTTTTTGCTAAAAAAAATAATTCGCAAAACGAAGGAAAGCTTCTTCTACGAATTCCTAAGGATCCTGAGATAATAAGTTTGTTATCTTTTATAGAGATTTTAGTTTTTAAGAATTAATGTCACATGTGTTCTTTTTCAGTGAAGTTATGATTAAAACTGTCTAATAAAAATAATTATAAAATAATGCTTTTTATTTCTAATACTTTATTGCAGTGCACATTCTCATCATACTTACATAATTCATTCATTCAACTACTAATTATTAATAGCCATAAAACGTTTAACAGCTAGGATCTTTCTTCTCATCCAGATTGTTTCAAACACAACTAAATTCTTATTTTGTAATTTATGATGCATTAGAGCCCGAACACAATAGAAAAAATATTAAGAATAAGAATTAAAAATAGAAGTTAAAATATAACAATGACAAAAAATAAAATAACATATAAATATAAGAAATATGTCATGGTTTCATGATATACAGCCTATATTTATATACATTTATATAGTATATTTTATTTTTTTGCATTGTGCATTACATTTAACCTTTGTTTTTAATTCGTATTTCTAATATTTTCTCTATTGTGCTCAGGCCCTCAGGAAACATTCATCTAAAATATTAACTATTTTTTTACATTAACGACAATAAGATACAATAATAATACATATAAAAATACATATAAAAATTATATATATATGTTACATGTTATAATTGTATGTTATAATCATAAGCAAATTGTAAATTAAAAAAAAACTCAACATGTTAACAGACACTGGCAATCGACATTAACAAAAACCATGAGAACTGGACTAAAAAATGATTCAGTAATATATAAAAAATTTTCTTAATTTTTATTTATTTCTTGCTTTTTCAAAAATGTAACAACATGCTCTGCCAATTCTCTATACACTTTTGCTTGTCTGCTTTCTGGCGCAGCCAAAACAATTGGTTTGCCATTATCCGAACTTTCAGCAATACTCTCATGCATTGGTATTTTCTGTATAATATTTATATCTGAAATAAATGATAAAAAGAAAGGTAGTAACATGTTTTTACAAATAATGGCAGTATGATTACAAAATATTGCAATATTTTATTGTGCAAAAGAATCCAATATTTTATTGAGTAAAGTAAAAGATGTTAATAAGAATTTATTACCAAGTTCTTTAGCCACTAAAGACATAGCATTACCAAAGAGGGACACCTCTGACATGCAATTTGGGCATGTAATAGTGCTCATATTTTCCACAATACCAGCAATAGGTATGTTCAACTTCTTGAACATATTTGCACCTCTTCTGGCTACTTCTAATGCAACTTTCTGTGGTGTAGTCACTATTAGCACACCAGCGATGAAAAGATTTTGAATCAGAGTGAGATGTGTATCTCCTGTTCCAGGAGGAGTGTCGATTACAAGATAATCAAGTGATCCCCATGCTACTTGGTTTAACAATTTGTCCAGTGCACTCATTACCATTAATCCTCTCCAAACTACTGGTGATTTTTCATCAATTAAAAATCCCATAGACATACTGCGGCATGTGTATATGAAATTACAATTAACATCTCAGTTTATCTGATCATTCAATCATCTGACAATTAGTCACCATTTGACACCATAATTTACAAGAGGTTCCATGAAGTTCTCTGCATTAACTACAGGTGATTCATGTATGTTCATCATCAAAGGTATAGAAGGCCCAAAAACATCAGCATCTAATAATCCAATAGATTTTTTTGGTTCTATAAGTTTTAGTGCAGTTGTTAGATTTACAGCAGTAGTAGACTTTCCAACACCACCTTTACTGGAAGCTACCAATAAGATCTGTTTAACACCTTTAATATTTTTTCGTTTTGGGAGACCACGTGCCATGATTTCCTTTTGCCTAGCTTCTATGATTTCTTGATTAGTTTTGATAGTGCTATACTAGAATAAACAAATTTAAAATCAATGTTTTTCAACAAAATATCTATAAGAAATTGTATTTGATCAAGAGAGCACTTTACAGAAAATTAATTAATTTATGTTTATTGTATTATATATGTTTTATTTTAAATTTTACATTATATTATTCCATTTATAAGTACTAAAATAATTTATATACTTACTTCTCTATAGTGCCACAGATACCGAAGGTGTTTGAGATATTTGCTTACATGTAGTTTTGCAAAGTTGAGCATTATATGTTATTATACTTAAATTAATATCGTGCGTAGTATATTTAATTAACGAATTCGACTAAATAATAAGTATAAAAACGATATCGACACAAATAGACATTTTCTGAGATTAGCGACGTATTATGGCTGCGGTCAACGTAGCGCTACAAATGCTTGGAAGCATCAGTCTATTTCTACGTTAAGCCTTTTACACAATGCAAAGGAATAGCGATAGCGATTAGCGATAGATGATAGACACAGAATTCTAACTCATCGGAAATTTTATCGCTATTGCTTATTCCGTTTTTTGATCTGCATTGATATATGTATATTTTTGAATGTTAGATTTCGCCGTACCGTTATTTATACATATAAACTCTATAAAACCTATGTTATTTCTACCGCTATCACTATTCCTTCCTATTGTGCAAGGGGCTTTATCACGAATATCGAACAAAAATAGAATAAAGTTTGGGAATATTTGTAGCACTATCTTAACTGCGGCCGATGTTATATGAAAACCACGAGAAATTTATAACGTAATAAAAGCAAAAATTACATAGAGAAATGAGAAAAAATTTGATGAGAATATAATTTGATAGAAGATAAAAAAATCTTTGTTATTTATTTTATATATGTATATCTGTATGTATATATGTGCTTCTACATATATATACACACACATATAAGAGCAAACGTTCTAAAAAACAAATTATGAAAAGTATAAACAAAAGAAGTCAAGAAATAGGACAAATAAGGCAAATACATTAAAAGACGTATGTACAAAGGTCAATATTAAGTAAATAAATATATTTATACACATATATGTATATATATAAAATATATAAATACATTTATATATATATACATATCTTTTGTATGTACACTTTCACACTTACAGTACACAACAGTCATTAAAATATATGTGTAAACAATTTTGTTGTGTGTGGCTAAAAATTGGTAAAACTTAGGACAAAAATTTATGTATTTATAAGATAAATAAAAGATCTCGTTTATATTCTATAGTTCCCGAACAAAGTTTGCAATTCAAATTTGGAAAACTTAAGATGTATTAGGACACTTTTATAAATTTCTGTCGCATAAGTTTTTTCCTCTCGTCTCCCTGTTACAATGCTATAATTGAGTTATTGAATGTGTACATCGTATGCATATAAGTGTTACTTAACTGTATAATTTTGTGATATATTATAGGCTTTTATAAATATATAATTATGTTATTATACGTAACTTGTATTATATTACAGAGACAGTATTAACGGAAAAGGGCCAAATGTGTTATAAAAAATTAAGTGTGTTGTACTGATAAGTGGCAAGTGTGTCGACTAATTATATATATATATATATATATCATCATATACCCCGAGATATGTGATATAACTACATCTTTCATATATTGTGTTATTATAATGTTCAAACAAAGAACAAATTAATATATCAAGTAGAATCATACTATCATCGACACGTATGTATCTCAATTGTACATACACAGTAGTAGCTGGCGACATGTTTAACATGCAATATTATAGTAAATCTGAAGCACATGTTGCACAAACACAGCATCGCGCGTTGCGCTCGTTACTTCTTGGTGTCTTTTTTTTTTTTATTTTATTTTATTTTTTTTAATTTTTTTATCGCGCGCAAAGTCAACAATAAAAAAATATATATACATATAAAATCTATATAATAAAATTCGCAATACACATTTTTGCGTAATAATTATTGCATGTAATAATTAACAAAAAACAAATAAAAATTGCACCAAGGTTCTTTCATCTATTAAATATTGTTTTGATGTAATTATGCTTAATATTCTTATATTCTACGTAATTTTAACATATAAAACTCATGTTCCAATGATTACAGTTTTGATAAATATAACGATATAACTAAATGAAAGTCAAATAATACAAAAATAACAGAGGCGTCTCAATTGCAAAATTAATGTAATAGTTCTTTTCTGCTATTTGGTTTTCTATACAAATTTTATAATGATTGCCACAAAATTAGAACTACATGTAAAATTATACATGTATGGATTAAAATTTAAAAAACATGTGTATCGGTTTTTTTCGATATTATTCAGCGCAATAAATTTTTTTGATCTTTGCAAAACACAAAATTGATATATAAAAGAATTTAGAATTCACTGCAACCAATTCGAAAAAAGACAATGCATTATCTCTTTCTCTTTCTCTTGTTACATCTTATAATTTTTATAAAACTGTATAACGTATGTAATAAATAAACTATGTATGTAAAACATAATCTTGAATTTTATAAAACTGATGAAAAGCAAATCAGTGCGCTATGTCTTAATTTTGCTTCTTTTTAACGTTATTATCTTCACAAACATTAAAACATATGTTAAAAATGTAGGTATTAATTTGACGCGCTACATATTTTTGCATATCATTTGTTAAACAGGAAAAAACAATTTTTGTTTGAACATGTCCTCTTGAGGATAACGAATAGAGTCGATAAAAAAAACTCCGCATATATATGTAGTAAAAAAAAACATTGCTTTTCCATTAAAACTGGAACTGGTTTTATCGCTCTTTACTATTCCGTAAAAATAGAAAAAAAGAGACGATTTAGATTATTATTATTGCATCAATTTCCTAAAAGAACAACTAAATTTCCTTCATTCCTAGAAACGGCTTCCTAAAAATAGCTTTAAGTTTTTTTGTCACATATATTTTCCAAAACAAATCTTAATTATCATTCAATAATATTTTCACTGATTTAAATAAACATTTTTGCATTAATAAAATCAATTAATATGAATAATAAATGTAGAAGTCAAATCACATAAAACTTTGGCTCATATAATAAAATTAATTACTTTAATAATCATTCAAATAATAAAATTATATTAACTATTGCTACATTTAAAACACTGTTTCTTTACATGTGTTAAAAATGTTCGCATTATTGCATTGATTTAATAACAAAAATGCTAAAATAAAAAAAATATAATACGGAAGAAGCCGTCAGGATTGAAGTGATAGTTTTGTGATTCTTTTTTGCCTTTGTAATTGATAGTGTAAAAAGGTTCCTCCAAAAGAGAGAGAAACGCAATTTTTTTTTCACATGTGTGTGTATGCTTGTGTGTAAATATGCATATCTACAATGTTTTGTATATAAGCATGTAATATAATAACGTGTTATCGTGTTATTATATATTATTATTATTATTATTATTATTGTTATTATTATTCTAAGCAGTAAACTTTATACCGCGTACTGGAAAGCTCATTCCGATAAAACATTTATTTGGAAAAACAGCCAGATAGAATAAGACAAAAAAAGCGTAATTTCTTTCTTTATCTAAAGCATGTTCCGTTATTACTAGCAGAACTAAAGATCTATATGTTCAAGAACGTTACATATGCTATAAATGTTTGCGTAATGCTAGTAATTAATAACGGAAAGAGAGAGAATAGGACTAAGAAGAAAGATGGGCTTTTAAAAAACAAGAAACATAAGACCAATAAAACTTCAGAAGAGAGAGAAAGAATTGGTACATAGGCAACCTATTCTTTTTCTCAATCGCGGCCGTTCTCTGAATATCGGAAGGAGCATTCCAGAAATAGAGTTCACTGATTCTAAGAGACAGTGTAACCTTGTCGATCAGGTTAAAGGCGATCAGCATTCTTTCAGAATGTATTATTTAATTAAATCGTATGAATATATATATTTCTCTCAGTGGATAGAGAGAATATATGATCCGGATATAATTAAATATATTAATATAGTTTTTCTCTCTCTATATGCGTCTATGTTATATCCCGTCACAAATCATCGTTTACAAAACACTGACCATGTACTGTTGTTAAACTTTTAACAAATTCCAATACATACTATTTCTTCACGAATCTCTTCCTATTTCTGTCTTCGGCATATCACAAAGAAAAAATAGGCCAATTAATGGGTATAAAGATACTTGTCTTCTTAATAAAAATGACTGAAAATTTTAGATTTTTAAAATTATAGTTAATTATAGTATAAATTACTTGTCTGATTTACGTGAACGGTACGAAATACAAGTTTATTTTTAATTTATATTGCTTAACTTTAATAATTGTCTTAAAAAATTATTAAAAATCGTGTATTTTTCATAGTGTTTACTTTAATATGTGTGTCTCTATTTAATTAATTATTGTTAAAAATAGATTTAGAATGTCCATCTAAATTCGCACGCCTGCGTGTATTTCTTTTTTACTAAACTAGTCGTTCAGATCGAAGAGATCCTGCTTACCCTTTTATCGACATTACTTACAGAAATAGACCGGAGATCTTGAATTTTTTGACATGCAAAAATACATGTATCCGGGATAGAGTGGACGGGATAAAAACGAAGGTTGGTATGAAAAAGAGAAAGAGGGAAAGTAGCGTTGCATTATTTGTTCTTGGAAGTGATGGCGGTGATATTGTTTTCTTCACTCCCACTGGACCAGTGCTTCTCCTGTTCACGCAATTCAAACTCCCATCGCAGCTCCAGTTCGCGCATATCATTCGCAATTCCCGCTTCATACGTATCCTCCTACATTCGTTTAATCAATTAATACGTTAAACAAATAATTTTTCGTAATCAATGACAGGCACAAATAATATTTTTGTCAAGATAAAAATCTATTTAGAAATAAAATAATTTAGCTTACTTCTTCTTCAGCTTTATAATTTTGATTATATTCCTGATTGGATAGCCAATTATTAGAAGACTGAATCCAAGGACAAGTGGTAGTGCCAGTACCACCAACGTATGAGTTACTCCAATTCTGCACATCTCTTTCCCTCTCCCTAATATCTGCTTCGATCATTCGCAATTCTGCTAATTGCGCCAAACGTTCTCCCGCTGTAAAGAAAGTGGTAGCTCCTTGCGTTGCCAACTAAATTTGTAAAAATAACTTCATGTTATTTAAAACAAAATCATCTTTATATTTCTACAAAAGAGAGTGTATATTTTATAAAAGAACTAAAAAATCTCTCTACTGCATTGATTTAAAAATAACTCTTCAACTCTTAAAAAAAACTCATACATATATTACCTTTAAATCATTGATCTTCTTCTCAAGATGTCTGAGTTGCTGTTTTACTTTTTGCGATTCGAGAATTAATCTGAAATACATGCACAATAACACATATATAACATACATAAATATGCGTGTGAATTTATATAAAGCTACGTCCTCTAGATAATATTCTGCTTACTCCTTTGACATGCACTCTGATCTCGAAAATTGCGACGACTGCGATTCCGGTGAAATAATATTGCGACTCAGATTAACGTAATTATCATCGACGAAACTGCCGTTCAGACCACTAGTAGGACTCGCAGATGTTGTGTATGCTAGAATAAATATGTCGACTTCAAAATAATAAAGTTAATAAAGCAGTAAATCAAAAAGAAATAATTTTGCACTTACGTTGATTACCGTAATACCAAGGAGTTAGAGAATTTGGTGCTCTGAATGCAGGAGACAGTGGGGGAGCAGTAGTTGGTCCAATTCCTTCATTATAAAAGCTCGTAAGATGTTGCAAAGCTCCGTTGCATGGAGACCTGTGTTATATTATTAAATACAAACATTATTAAGTAGACATTAATGACAATATTTGAGAAACAAATGTAAATACTTTGGAATCAAGAGGCACGGTAGTGCCTTGCGCCAAGTTCACGTGCAACGAAGTGGCGCTCGAACTGTGTAAAACATATAGTACATTATTATTATTTGTATTAATATTACCTTATCAGATTTTTAGACAGTCTTGAAATGGGTCCGTGATTATTGACCGACGACAAGGAAGATGTGATGGAAGATGCATCTAACGGAGATACAAAAGGTCCGTCGTCGTCAACTAGATGCGGAGCTAGTGGTGACGGATCTGTTCCGGAGGGATAGCGGAAGTTATTCGCAGCGGCCCATATCGAATAATTGTTAGATGTACTCAAAGACAAGTCACTTCCTTGAAGATTATAATTCTATAAATATATATTTTTAAATTATTAACTATGCACACATTTTTGTTTTATATGCACAAAATTAATATAATTTTAAGTTACATATTTTTTTAATATGTATGGAATGTAAAGAAAGATAATCAGCGTCTTCTACCGTTTTTATCTGCGATGACATCGCTTGTTGCTGTTGTTGCTTGCCCACGATAGTTTCCAATTGATTTAGAATCTCCATTCTGCGTTGCAACAACATCGCTAACATACTCTTCGCTGTTCGTTGCTAAAAAATTATTTTTGTCCATAAGTATTGCATGTATTTACTATATATTTTATATTATATAATATTTATTCTCTCTCACACACACCTTCTTTTCGTTCGTTATATGATTTGGTTGTACAACTTGCGAAGTATCCCACACTCCGAGATTTGTTGAAGCTGTCAATGAAGATCCGTAATCAACAGCGGTAACGGGTCCTGGAGACATTATGAAATGTCCAGAGCAATGAACGGCAGGAGATCCGCCGTTATCTATTACTGTTCCTCCTTTTACAGAACACACTCCAAGATGTGACAAATTTTGGGAAGCTGCAGGCAGCATGTAAGTCGATGTCAGTGAGTCGATTAAATTATTTTCTAGATTAGTTGAAATGTTTGTCGAATGTTGCACCGCAACTGGAACAGTTAAACAAAATAATGAATAATTATTCTACACAATATTTGATTAAGAGATTATTATATAATGTCTCATTATAAATATTTAATGTACACTTACCTTCTCTGTCCTGTATTTTTGTGGAATGATAAGTAATCAAATCGCCGTTCTGTTTGCTGAAAACCTTACTGCTTTTTTCACTCTTCGTGTCTATATGACTTGAATTCTTGACGCTCAACTTGCGATTTTTTGACCTGTATCTATGAAAAAGAACACTATCATATGCTTTCTTTTAGATACAAGTAAATGAATGTATAAAATATATAATTGTACGTACTTGTCAAGTTCAGTGTCGCTATGGGCAAAGGTGCAACTGTTGGATCGCGGACATGTACCACGCAAGGCTAAATCTCTACACATACTGACTTTATATTTTCCGGCTGTCTGACCTGAGCTTAGACCTCCACCTCCATTACTTCCGTTATCTTGCGTTGCTGATTTTCGATTGCTGCCACTAGCACCGCTGCAGCCTCCGTGTTGTCGCACGAAGTCAACCAGTGCAGCAACTACTATTTTTACGGCTTCTAAAGCCGCCCGACACTCGGCCAAACTCGGTGGTTCTGTTTCTACATATCATAAAAGATACAAAACATACAATATAAAAGATATAAGATAGAAATATATTATATTAACAAGATAAACAATTTTAAGATCTTTAGAAACCTAAACACCTTTTTTTAATTACACACATTTTTATATGAGAATATGTATATATACAAAATAATTATGTTATATTTACCTGGACTAGGATCAATAGCGGCCAGTAATTCTAACTGTGGTCTAAGACCGCTCAATTGGCCAGGATCGGGAGTACGTTGTAGTGCTATCACAAGTTCTTGAACACTCTGTGCGAACGACTGCGGAGTCTGTAATTTGTCGATAATGCTCTGCATGTGAGACTTGTGAGCGGTGTCGCCGTAAAGCAATGCCGACCATTGATCAGGTGCAATACGCAAACCCGCTTCCGTGGCAATCTGTACAATTTGCGCGTCATGTTCTCGTCTCAAAGCCTCATAAGTGCGAAATTCCTCTTTCAGTTGCATCAGTGATGAATCGCCTTCACGTTTTGATACCTGATAACACAAAAGTAAAATTAATAGTTAAATATAATTTTTTAAATATTCTTAATATATAATTTTTTAAATATTTTGTTATTATTATATATGTAATTTTTAATAGACATTTGATTAAAAAATAATCTAATACTTTAACGATCTACTATTACCTTGAAACAGCTTGCCCGATATAGAAGTTGTACGACGTGACCAATGCTGGTTTTACTAGCTTGCGGAAAATGTGGCTCTAAGCGTTGCACTACAAACATCACAAGCACTTTACGCGATAATGCCGAACCGTCTTCTAATGCCAGTAATACGAGCTTAAGAACTTCTTCTTGCATAGCTAAATATAAACAAAAGAATAATAAGATTTCAATATATGTATATAAAGAAAATACGATAGGTTCGAAAATTATAGCTTTTCTTAGTTAATGAAACTTACCTGGCCCGAGAAACTGACAGCCGCGCGCACGTACAGCCGCCCAAAGATTGGCACTGAGCTGCTGTGGATTCTGATGCTGCAATATAAGTTCAGTGACAGTGCGTTCACCAAGGCTGCGAGCAGCACGTAATGCGCGTGCTCTACCTTCAGGCTCCACAAGCTGACAACCTAGCAATGTCACTAATTTGCGCTGCATTGGCCGGGACACTAACCCTGCACCTCCACTCCCAATGTCTATGCATCAAATAACAATTTAATTATATCTTAAAATTTTTCATTACCTTTTTATATCAATTTATATCAATTTATATTCAATATTTAACATTAAAATGTATGTGACACATACTGATACCAGAAGTTTGACATGGTTTTAGGTAAAGAGCAAGCTCCTCAATGCAACTCTTGGCTCGCAGATAATTAGCATGTTGATCAACTGGTAATAGTTGCTGGTAATTTTGCTGCTGATTCGACAAGGATGTTGACAAAGCAGTAACAGCAGAAATAGGGTTGCCCAACAGTTGCAGCAGTGCCTCATTTAGTGGCAGTCTTTCAACATCAGTGTTAATGACACTCTATATAAACAAAAATTACTATTAAGTACAAACAACACAATACAATATAATACATGTATATTAAATAAATATTATACCTGATCAAAAGGGCATTGTTTGCGATGCAGATTGGCAAGGCATGCCCGACATATGGTATGGCCACAGCCGAGTGATACAGGACCTCGTACAGTCGCATCAAAATCATGACAACAGATTGGACACGAAAGAAATTCAGTCCACTGTGGTGCCTGAATCGGCATTCTGTATTGCAATGCAAAGGAAGAAAACAAAACAAAATATAATTATATACATAAAAAAAAACAAAATCTTTGTATTTAACATTCAACTTATAACAATTCAAGTTTAAAACAAAACATTTTATTTGTAGGTAGTTTATAATAGCAATAATATTATACACGCGCGCGCGCGCGCGCGCACACACACACACACACACACACAAATTTATTTAGTGTATATTCTCTAAAAATTCTATGCTTATATATACCGTTAAAACAAACAAAATTCTTATCTTGATTTAGAAATAATTACATACATACACACACACACACACACTTACACTTAATTCTTTTTCTTCTCTCTCCTGTAATATATTTTTTAGTAACTAGAATGTATTCATCAATAATACATATTTTATAATCAAGAAGATAAAGCAATGTAGGAAATATAAGAAAGTCGATTGATTCTATAATTCTTATCATATTTAAAATATCTATTTATTCACTTGTAAAGCAAGTAAAAATAAAATGTGTACAAGATACTAAAGATACAAAATTGAATGTTAAAAATGGCAATTTCGAAACTCAAATGTAAAAATAAAGATATAGAAGCATAAAATTAAAATATAAATAAAACGATATTATGATAAAATATACAATCTTATATATTAAAATATAAAATATTATATCTAACATTAAAACGCGTATAAAGGAAATGCAAATACAATATAAAAATATAATCGCACGGAAAAGTTAATTTCGAGAAGCTCTATTTCGTAACCAAACTTTTTGTCTCTGGATGAAAAGTTTTATGCGATACTGTCAGCGTTAATTAAACCGAATGATAATATTTATCGTTTGTGTGTATATGTATTATAGAGAATATATAATAATAACCATAAGAATTTCTGGGAATTCACAGGAAAAGCTCGGCAAAAGAATCGCACTGTCGTCGCAGGTGAAAAACCTGCCTTTGTAGCAATGTGTCTCCGATATCGTGACAGCGAGATTCCGGGTCCAGGAGAGACCCTGCGGAAATTTAATTGCCAATAAAAATCACCACTATTATCACCACCCACCTCGTTATAGCTTTCGCAAAACATCACATTGATTACACTTTTTGCGCAACATTCGTTTCGCGCAGTTTTGCGCGATTAGCAGCATAGATCTCTATCATCATAGGCTTACACATACAAGCGCAATAACGACGTCGATGACACGCAATTTCGTGTAACTGGTGTAACTACATATAGAAACGACCAGATGATCTAGAAGGTCATTTAATAGTTCTGTTTTTCATCGTTCTGTGGCGTCAAAATATGTTTTAGAACCAGTTTCGCCATCTTCCGATTAATCGACCGATTATTCCGTTGGAATTGACCAATCACGATAAATGATTAGTTAGATATGACCAATCACGATTGACGTTTAATTAGCCGATTAACTTGATCAAAGATTGTAAACCGGCTCTTAATTCAAGCGTGTTTGCAAAAATGACCGCGTTGTTCAGCAGAACAATTAAAGGCGATTTTTTGCGATCATTTGGTACATACACCAAAGTGTACCAAAGTATAGTTTGTATATATACTAATTATACTTGGTACACTTTAGTATATGTACCAAACGATCGTCAAAAATCGCCTTAAGTTGTCTTGTTAGAGCCAGTCTACAATGAAGGTAGTACGGCAGTAAGAGTAGAGAGTAAACTATTGTTCGATGAAGTAATAATGGAAATAAC
>QVNW01001408.1:0-32262 GCA_014825475.1 Pseudomyrmex flavicornis | reverse complement strand
TCCCGTTGTCTCTGGGAAAGCGCTTTTACATTTTTGCATATCCATGAGGCTGCGCGCCACGAGCTAAGTCCGCAATATCGATAACCCATAATCGTCGTCGCTGTTCTGGAACGTGCCGACACGAGCGAAGCTCGTCCATAAGTCTCGCGGTGAATCCAATATCTACCGGCGCGCATTGCAACAGCAATCAGATGCAGCCGGAGAGTGCATCCGGACATTCGAAAGCGTCGGCCATGTCGCTCATCCAAAAGCTCTTTCTCTCTCTTTCTCTCTCTTTTTCTTTCTATCTCTGTCTTCTGCGTAGCTGTCTTACTACGAAGACTACGGCGATGACGACGACGACCACCACGACGTCGGCGACGACAACCTGGTGGAGAGCGGCGGTCGCGGGGCAACTCTTTGAAAATCGATAAGCGCCTCCGCGTAGAGTCGACCAGTCAGAGCTTTTCGGTATACTCGTGCTCGGAGATCCTGGCGGGGGCGCCCGGTGACCTCGAAACGCCAACGCCAGAGGATCCTCGAACGTAATTTCGCCTCGATGTGTCTATCGATATACTTTCCTCTCGATAAGAGAGTAAGACGAAGTTGGAAGTCGCCGCCGTAAAGTTCCGCGGGCGATGTCGGTGACAGGATTAGCGCGCGCCGATACCGCCTGGATTCTTGCCTTTGGAAAAAACACGAAGATAAACCAGCGAAAATACGAATAGCGAGATATTCGCGTAGCCGATATTTTAAAAACGTGGAATTAAATATAAGACTTATTCCGGATATCTACATATAGACGTTTTCTACATGGAACGTAGGAAACGAAAGATTTCCGATAAAATTCAAATTTATCTGAGAAAGATGTATAACATTTTGTAAACTGGATGGATTATAATATATTTATGAACCGTCTAAAATCTGTGATGTATTATATACATTAATAATTATTACACTCTCCGCATGTTTATTAATAATGTATTATGTATTATGTAAAATATCTACACAATAATTATTACATATCTATACACAATAATATTATGTAACTATGAAGTTGATTCTTTTATATATTATTGAAAAATATAATATAATGATTAAATTAAAAAAACCATTAAATATGTATTTTATATATAAATTATATATATATATACATGTAACATATCAGCGCATGTATTGTATAAGAATATATTTTTATAGCTTTTTTGTTATTACTTATTATGTACGCGCGACACGATCTGGTTGCTGCTAACGGGTCGTTTACGATATCGTGCGAAAGCACGTTAATGATCCAAATTAATAAATCGGCGTCGATAAATCTCATTTCACGATAATTATGTGAAATATCCGTTGGAAGTCGTATATGCGCGTCTGTGGTAGTCCAAGAAATACCGAGACGCGCGACGGGATCAGTTGGCCGATATCGTCGATGGATTCTATAAATTCCTGGCATACTTCTCCGGAAAGCGGGAGCAACCCCCGAGATCGACCGACCAAACGGCCGATATAATAGCGCGCTCTGGTTACGCGCGGTAAGTCCCGAGAAGAAAAGAAACGCGAGTCCGATGGCGGTAGTGACGGGGAAGAGGTGTGGAAGGGCGAAGCGGGGTGTGATACGCTTCAAGATTTTCCGACCCTCGATCCCTCTCCGCTTTGTGTGCGATCGAGCGCAGTCGCTTGCATACAAAGAGAAGGGAAATTGCTGAGAGCCGCTTCGAGGTCGCGCTCTTACGACATCGTGCCCTTATCCGGCTTACGACTTCGCTTCTCGCAGGAGCGGGCTCGCCCTGCCGAAGGAAGAACGTGAGCCACCCCTTCGAGACAAATGGGTCAATTCCCCGTAACTCGAGCCGTCTCTCGCGGGAACCTCCGTCCCGAAAGAGAGGCAGCGGAAGAGCATGTTCTGCATTTCTCTCTTCTCCTGAGTCCTGCGCGAAACGCGCAGACGTCCCGATGTAGATGACGATGACCGCGAGCGCGAGCGGTGAGTATCCCCTGTGTGTCCAAACGCGTCGATGTGGCGACCGAACGAGCGTAGCGAGCGAACAGAACGGGACGCAGGAAGAACGAATAGATCGCGAGAAGAGAGAGAGTATGTGAGTGTGTGAATGTGTGTGTATGCGTGTGCAAGAGAAAGAGGAAGAAGAACAGACAGAGAGGACGAGGAGAACGGAGCGCGCACGCGGAGAGTAGAGAGAAAGGATACACTGGCGCGTGCGCCGCGGTACGTCGAGGGTAAGAGACTACGAAGCTGATACGAGCGACAGAGAAGAACATAGAGCGAGAAGGGAGAAGAGGGTGAACGCGCGAGGAGGGACGTATACATCGCCTCGTAGGGCAGTCGTTTCTCCTTCGTCGTTCCTTCGCCGCTGTGCGCTTTTAACGAAATTATTTCGTGATCGGGAAGAAAGGAGCGAACGAAGAAGAGAACGAGTAGTATAGGACGAGGAAGCGGCAATAGGCGGACAACAGGAAAACAGAAAAAACTCGTAGAAAACTCTTGGTGTTCCGCGAACCTGTCACGACGCGCTCGGAGGCATCGTCCTCCGGCGGCATCGTCCTCGAAGAGTCGCGTCGTCGTGGTCGACGGCACAAGCGGTGGAAGAGGTGGTGCGCCGGCGGAGGAGGAGGAGGAGGAGAAAAAGAAAGACGTCGTTCTCTTCGTCGACCACGGTCAGTATCCCGTAGTGCTGAAGGGGAGAATCGAAGGATAGTTCGCGCGAAAGAGGGGGAGCTCGCTGGGGATCGAAATCGCCGGCTCGCGCGCGTAGTCGACTCGTCGAACGTGGAAAGGAAAGCAACGGAAGGAAAAGCGTCGAAACGTGAAGTAAAAGCACGCTCTGCGATCGCCGCTTATTGATTTCCGCAGGAGAGACGTCGCGCGCGTTCCTGTTTCGCGTTCCCGTCACGCGAATTTTCGGCCGCTTCGCTCGCTCGTCGCCGCGTCGCGGTGTTTCGCATCGCGGCCTCGCGATCGATTCGCGCGCTCCTGCCCCCGTCGCACCTGCGTGTACCTATTCTCTCTTCCTCTCTCTCTCTCTTTCTCTCTCTCTCTCTCTTCCTCTTTCTTTCTTTATCTCTTTTTCTCTTTTTCTTTCTCTTTCCTTCTCTTCTTTTTCTCTTTTTCTTTTCTGTATCTCTTTTCCACCGCCTCTTGATCATCCGCGATCCGTAGCCTCTTCCGCGTCAAGTGTGCCGAAGGCCCCAGCAGGATCGATTTAGTCATCTTCAACAGGATAACGTCAGAATGTGTTTTCGCCGCGGAGAGGATATGATAAGCACGGCGATCCAGGTATGAAGAACGCAGGAAAAATTGAAGACACGAGAAGGTGTAAGTAGGTGTAAGTAGTAAAATAAAACTGACGGAATAGAAAAAAAATCGGAATGCGAAAGAGTGAGATATCAGGTGAATGTCGATTGGGATACGAAGAAATCATTACGCCAGAACGGAAATAATCGAAGGAGTTGAGGCAGAAGGCGATTGTACGAAAGAAAGAAAAAGACAAAATAAAAAAGGAAATGGTGATTGTTTGCAAAAAAAAGAAGCAGCGTGGCTCGTGCGTGCGTGGACGAAACACACACGTCGGTCATTAGAATCGCATTGTCGAAATTCGGAACGCGCGGACGGAATGTTTGTTGCTCGGGATAAACCCGCCGGCAGTGGGTACATCGTTCGATTAATCGATTAGCGGCGATAACAATTTGAGTTTAGCCACTATCTCGGCTTGGAAACGCGAAGCAACAAGAACCGAATGCTTGCACTCCGAAAATACCTGGCGAACCAAGACTATCTGTGAATTTTTCATTCAAATGTCAAATCGATCTTCGAGATTGATTGCCGCTTCATTAAACCGGATCTGACTGGAACAGTAAGTACGATTAAAATAATGATGGGATAAAAATTTCTTTGACATAAGTAAAGTGGTTAATTAGGCTGTCCTTTTAATCACTTTGATAATTACATATTTTAATATATGATATGTGTTTACCTTACATGATATGCGTGAAAAGTTTATACATTTATTATTTTTCTTTTATAATTCTATTCATACATAATCGCGCATAGTTTATGTATTATTGCAAATGGAACACAGCAAAGCATTTGTAATTTCTTGTTAAAAGCACAGTTTGTTATTTTTATATCACGTATTATGTTTTTGCTATAAATATATTAACACATTTGAGTAACAAAATCTACTTTAACACAAATGTTATCATTGTATAATATGATTTTTTTTTTAGATACGACACGATTTTGCAAAATGTATCAAATTTTTTGTGTTTAAAATTGCTTAAATGTTTGATTCTTTACGTTAGATAAAAAAAAACGATATTAAATGATAAGGCATCAATAATACAATAGAAATGAAAAGATGGATTTTATCGATTAAGAAAAGAGAGAGAGAGAGATGGAGGGAGGGAGGTAAGAAAGAAGAAAGTTAATCTTGAATCAGATTAGTTTCTCTTTCAGTATTTATACATCTAAGATATTATTTAATCTTGAGGAAAAAGTCAGTTTATTCGTCAATTTCCGTCTTTGTTAATTTACTATCTTATCGGGCGCTATTTTCATCGCGTTCGTGACCCACGAATTTTTTCTCGAAGCACGAGACTTCGACGAAGAGACAAACTTCCGCCGTTTTGGGAGAAAGTCCGTTTGTATCGGTCGATAGGCGACTAAAGCAGGATGAAGTGGCTACGTGCGAAGCACGATCGATGGCGCGAGGGTTCGAGATATTTCAGCGCGAGTTCCGGCGTGCGATAAAAGTATCTACCTTGAAGACACATCGACGAACTCAAGGCAGAGAAGGAAAGAGAGAGAGAGAGAGAGAGAGAGACTAGCGCGGCGACGAAGAGTGGCTACCCTTTGAAATTCACGAGCGCGAAGAGCACGTACTCTCTCCGGCGGGACTCGACACACTCTTCTTCCTCGCGTGAACGAGCATGTGAAGATCCGATCGATCGATCGAAGCGAGCCGCGCACTTGAGTTCTCTCTGACCTAAGAATACAGCAGATTCGAGTGAGGAACCGGGGTAGAGAGTGGACTTTAGAATGGACCAGAGTGGGGATCGAATGAGGAAGGAACCCCGCCCCCGTTTAAGCGGCGCCAGACAACGATGACTGCGGATTTTGTCTCCTCTTTCTTGCTTGTATCCGCTCGGAGTTGCGTTCTCTTATTGTTCGCGTCTACCGTGAATATACCGGAAGAAATGACAGCACGGTTTTCTCTTCTTTTTTGCCGACAGAAGACAAAACAATCAATCTGACTTCGGATTCGTGACGACGAACAGATACGCGAGAATTCTTTTTTTTACGCGCGAAAGTCAATTACAAACGTTATTGTGTGCCGCGTGAGAAGTGCCGTCGCTATAACCCTCTCGTGCGGAACGAGCGGCGGATGTAAATTCGGCGTCGATGTTCGTCGAGTTGCGTGACACCGAGCGATTAGATTAGCAGTCGACGACGGCGTTCGCGGATTTTTTTTTGGGGCTGGAGGGAGGGGAGATAGGCGGTGCAGTTGACGGATCAATTACGTTATCGCAAATCGTCGAGTTTTCCTCGCTCGAAACTTGCCGGTCTCGTCTGGTCTCTCGTGGGTGGTTCAAGTTGCCCGAGAGGGCGAAAGTCGCGACTTCCGCGGGCCTCCAAGGGGCACGTGAGAGGGTGCGCGACACGCGAGCACACTCGAGCCCAGCCCGAGAATCAACTGGTTCTCCTTCTCTCTGTGTCGCAGAAACGAGGCGAATGATGTCCAATTGACAAAGACCGCACAGCAGGAATGGCTCCCTTCAGTTCCGTCTTCCTGGGTGTCTGGGGAGTGTTTGTTGTCACTTTGATACAGGGTATGTATCTTCTCAATAGCATCAGTTTATCACGTTTCGAATCTTTCTTAGCACGTGATCTATAGAAAAGTCTTGATATTCTCACCATTCACTTTATCGCTTTATAAAGATTACGGATAAACTTTCGGAAACCATCGAATTTTTTTTTGTGAAAGTTAATAAAAATGCTCAAAATTAATATCTTTAAATAAATTTTTGACGATAGCAAAAAACTTCAGAAGAGGTGTACGCAATATCAAAATTTGTCAATACAAACTGTAGCTATAAACAACATATAACTTTACACATAAATAATCTTGAGCACAATTGCCATCATGAGCGCATGATCTTTATTTGTCATTCCCAAAGATATGAACAATGCGGACATAAAATAAAATGTAAAGTGTGATATAATTTCCAGATAAATTCATTCATTCATCACACCTTCATTAATTTCAAAACTTGAATCTATTTTAAACCTAACTTAATTTTTAAAAAGGAATTACTCTTAAGAATTATTGTTAATATTGGTTGAATCTTAGAATTATTCTCTTTTTATATTATATAAGTCATGTTTTAAACATGAAATATAAAACTTAATTTTTTCTTACATATATGTACACAGAAACTTAATTTCTGTAAATATAACTTTGAAATAAATTACTTTTCTTTTAACATATCTGTATACGTATTGAAATTGTATACTGCCAAATATTTGTACAAAACGTTTGACCACTGAAAGTTCCGAACTCTAATAATTTGTAATCCGATAGCACACCGATTAAAAGTGATTAAGAAGTCTGACATATTTACCTAATGCTATTTGATTTGCACAAAGAGCCTTTTGTTCGGCACGCAACAATAATTTATCCAATGCTCGTAAAGCAGCTCTGAATTATTGGACGTCTCGTGCAGATTATGTTGCTCGTTAATAACGAAACGTTTGCAGAATCGACACCAGTCAGCTGGGAAGAATGGTGGACGTACGATGGTATTTCCGGTAAGATATCCAAATTAATCACAGATATAAGATCAATTGCGCGTTTTATAACGAACGTTCTTTTCTTTAAATGTAAAAATCTAATATTTTTGTTGAAAAAAAACAAAAACCAAAATTGCATTCAAAGGTCCTGCCTTCTGGGGCCTTATCAACCCGGAATGGTGGCTCTGTAACAAAGGTCGAAGACAATCACCAGTCAATCTCGAACCCTCTCGACTGCTTTTCGACCCGAATTTACAACCGCTTCATCTGGACAAGCACAGAATCAATGGCGTGTTGGCGAACACCGGGCACAGCGTCGTGTTCGCCGTAGAGAACGACACCCGTCATCCCGTTAATATCTCCGGCGGTCCGCTCAGTTATCGTTATCAGTTTCACGAAATTCATCTCCATTTTGGCTTGGACGATCGCGTAGGCAGCGAACATACCGTTGACGGGCACGCCTTTCCCGCCGAGGTACAATTAAAATAATAACAAATACAAAACATATATTATTTAATAAATTTATGCGTTTTTAGATTCTTGTAATAAACGAGTTTTAGATTACACTCTTCGCTGAGTTTTTTCGTGAAAAATTTTATATCGAAAATAAAAATATTTTGTTAGTTTTATAAAACAAAAAATTTTGTGCTTGTATCTTGTAAAACAATATTTTCCTCTAAAAGTTTCTCTCTCCAAATAAAATTCTTTTCCTATATTAAAAATCGTGTTTTATTCTCACAGTTGCAGATATTCGGCTTCAACTCGCAGCTTTACAACAACTTCTCGGACGCGCTGCATAGAGCGCAAGGAATCGTGGCGGTGTCGCTTCTTTTGCAGGTACATGCCTAATCTCTTTCGCGAACCCTTATCACGCGGCGTATAAAGATCGGAATAAGCGATACGACAGAGACGCTTTCTCTCTTTTAGGTGGGCGACCTCTCGAACCCAGAACTGAGAACGTTCACGCAGCAGCTGGATAAAATCAAATACGGAGGTGAGAAATCCAATAACGTAACGAGCTATGTCTATTCTGAGACACAATAATACTGCGGAGAAGTCGTAATCAATTCAAAGATAATTTTATTGCATAGCTCGCGCATTTCTGTCGCGTGAATTCAAACGTGAATAGCAAACAAGATTAGAAATGAGAATAACAATTGATACATTTGTTTTTATAATCCTTTCCTTTAAAAAATAGCACAATAGAAGAATGTCGCTCTACTTTTTTTTCACTTCGTTTTACTTTTCTATAACATCATCTAAATAACATTTCAGCAAGACCTCGGAGTTGTTTTATAAACAAATAATTGTGATAAAAATAGATTTGCATCTTATTGAGGCAGAGAAATTTGGTTTGTAAATAAAAAAAAAAGACAAAAAAACACAAAAAAACAAAAAGCGATAAAATTGATGTACCTTCGAAAGTTTGATAGTAGCGTGCATTATAACTTTCTACGAACTTTGCAAGATATTGTCGCCAACTTTTTACTAGGAAAGATAAATCGATAATTACCATCATTCTTTAACGGGACACGAATGTTTCCTGACGTATGCAAATATGATCGAGCGGTATGCACGATAACCTTAGCAATACATGTAGCGGGTGTCTGTATCCAGTGTGTACGATGGCCGTGTCGGTAGTAATCGGGCAACACAGATATAGGAGCACGTAGATGAACGAAGTTGACGTTATCGACCGTATGAATTGCACAGGCCAAGCTATGGAAATTAAACGTTTCGGGGTGCGCGAACTTCTGCCGGACACGAAGCATTACATGACGTACGACGGCTCCACTACGATGCCGGCGTGTCACGAGACCACCACATGGATCATCCTCAACAAGCCCATATACATCACCAAGCAGCAGGCAAGTATCGTCACCGTCCCCTGATTGCTTTTAAAATGCATGCACACGCCCCCGCACTCGAGCGTTTGCGCGCGCGACGCGAAGCACGCTCGAAGAGGCAAAGTGCCCAATTAAACAATTCCGATCATTAAGGAGAATCTTCGAAATATCGAAGAACATCCACCGTACTTCACGAATACTTTGCGTAATTAAATTATCATAAAGTAAGAAAATAAGGCATTTTTTCGTAACTTAGAGCAACATTGCGTTGTTTTATTTGTAAAGAAGACATATCATATGTTAGTTTTCAAGTAAAAAAATTCTACAGATGCAATAATGTATAAATATTTGCACAAACATATAACTCTTAAAATTTCTAATAAATTTATTTTTAACATATACACACACACACTACATATTCATATTATACAAGACTAAAAAAGAAAAATCTACTTTTAAAATAATAAAATAAACAGTTTTAATAGATCTCAGTTTCATTGAGAAATCTTATAACAGCACACGCCGAATAATAGATAAATGTGTTTTTAATGTATAAGTTGAGTAACTTTATGCTCTCATGTAATAACATTTGTGATAATCGATCATGTATTTAAATTAGCCGTCACATTGGAATTGCAAATGTTATTATTACTGATATCGATCGTATTCACCGATATGATAATATCACTCACCTCGTATTACGTAGTAACACAGAGAGAGAATCAAGAGTCAAAGATGAATCCAATTTTAAATAACTTTTACATGTGATAGTACAGTCAATCTAATCTATAAAAGTGTAGAGAAAAATAAATTACATTAAAAATAATAAAATTAATAATTGAAGTAAAACTATTCTTAAGTTTAAATTAAAATGACAATTATTTTAATCTTATCTTTTCGTAATTATTGCAGCTGCACGCCCTGAGGCAATTAATGCAAGGAGACGAAAAACAGCCAAGTGCACCGCTTGCAAACAACTTTAGACCACCGCAACCCCTTCATCATCGTCCTGTTCGGACGAACATTGACTTCAATGTTCAGGTACGCCGCAATAGTGCAAGCAACAAGTTTATTTCAAATCACAAAGAGAATGATCGTGCTAATTTAATTATCCTACGTGTTTAGGGTCCGAAGAATTGTCCGACGATGAACAGGGACATATATTATAAAGGTATTATAGAAAATTTTGACATGCACAGTGACAACTAGCTATATGATGTCTTCACAAAGAAGACTTCTCTAAGCTTTTACACTATATGAAGAAATATATATTCGAAAGCCCAACAGAGACTTCCCGATTGCATTAAATTCTTCCGTTGTCTACCTTTTCAGCCAATAGCTGGAAATAATACCCAGTTCTGCCGTGAGGTCAACGTTCGCAGTAACTACGCTTTTTCCCGGAATGAGCTGGAACTTTTCGCTGTAAAAAAAAAAAAAAAAAAAAAAAAACAATTACAGCAAATAGAATGCGCGGAGAAAGTGACCAGCGGCGCCTATGTTGGCGCTGAGGTCATGAAAAAAAAAAAATGCTTTGTTGTACTTCTTAGACGTGAATTGCCAAGTATGTTTCCAGTTAAACCAGAAGAAAAAACCCAGATATACCTATAGATCACAAGTTAGATGAGATAAGCTAATCGTATAAGATCTATTACTATATATATATACATATATATATATATATATATATTGGTAAACTATCGAAAAAAAAGCTATGACTATCGTGGCCTGCGCGAGGGGTTAAGAGATGCAATTATATGTATAAAAATTTTCGCGCGAAAAAGCGCGCTATCAAGCGAAAGTTTATACTATATTCTTGTAATAAAAGCTTGAAAACGCAGAAACACCACACGCTTTTCGGCGGGTTTGCTCCATTTTTCCTCCTGCCATTCTCTCATATCCTGAATCGATTTTCCCTTTCCTTGTTATCGAAATCCGTCGTTTATATAAACAATGGCTACTTGTCAAACGTCACAATATCTGTCACAAGAACTTGGAAATATAAAAAAATACCTTTCTCAACTTCCGATATCTAGTTCTACGTACATTGCTAATTAAGAGTTTCCATCTACCTATCTCCGATATTCTTTACAATCTCCTTTATGAACTTTATTACTTAAACAATAGCTATCTATCGTGAGCTGTTACGCTGTGATATCGTTACAAAGCTGTCAGCAAAGTAGTGATGCGGCTGATAGGTCAGACCAAAGTTGAAGTTTGCAATTCCGGAAGTGGCTATCGGAAGTGTAGGTGGTCGATAACGTAGAATCCGCCGCGCGGCCAGTTAATTCCAACTCGATCATCAAACGACATAGCTTTAACGTTTCGCGACTGTTCGGAGAGAGAAAATCGATTTCCCTTCGGCGAAGCTGCGCGTGCACCAGCTCCATCATGCTTCTAGCAGACTCCGCGTTGCCGCGCTCCAGTCGTCTCGTCGTGTCCTTGCCCCGACCGACTCCACTGAGTAACTCTCTCGTTGTAATTTCTATCTCGCGAGAGGACAAGTTGCGCCGAAGAAGGAACTCGAAGAATGCTGAACGGACGAGCGAGAAGGAGGCTACAGGTAGATGGGGGAAGATATTACTTTCATTGAACCGCCACCCAGACTTCGACGGTGCTGCCCGCAAACGACTGTGCGACTAGGAGGCCGGAAGGGGTGAACGCGGAGAAGCGCGCTGAGCGGAAGAGAGAGGTAGAGGAAACGGAGGAAGTGGGAGAAAAGGGCGAACATGGGAAAGGGAAGACGAAGGGAGGCAGAGGAGTGAGCGCCGCGCGCGTGAGAGAGACGGATACGTGGATACAGATCTGTCGTGTCGGTGGCCGCTGCGGCAAATCTGCGGCTCTCCGCGGCCGATTGTCAAAAGACAGAGGAAGAGTGAACGAACACGTTATTAGAGAGCACCCGGCCAGGATTTGGGTGCTGGCGCGCCGTTCGCGATCGGTTCGTCCAGAGCACATCGCAAACTGTCGAAAGCCGTTTTCCTCGAGGTTGAGCGAGGAATGAGGTGCTCCAGTGATGGAGCCATCCTCGTGTGCTTGTGTCGCTCCGCGTATGCTCCAGCAATGGTCGATCCCGACCGAATCGGCTTGTGCGGATGCTCGTCATCGTCGAGGCTCCATCGAGGCACGGAGATTGATTGATCGGCGATGAGAAGAGAGCGCTAAAGGACGTCGATGCGAGCCGACGACCTCGTGGTCCAGGTGGGGGATATCCTCTCGTGAGAGCAAACACAAAGGTGCATGGTAGAAGATACGCGTGACAGAACACCGAACGAGTGCGCGCAGCGACGTTCGAACGTGTCGCTTGTTTTTTCGAGGAAAAAAAAGAGCAAAGGCAATTTTCAAAGGCGTTTTTTCGCGAGAGCGAAGGAAATTCGCGTCCGTGAAAATCGCTCGGCGCGATTGATTTTTTTTTTGTTGCAATCGTAGCGATTGTAACGATCGTAGTAGTTCGTATTGTAATGTGAAGTTTATGAGAAGTCGCTAGATTGAGGAAAGAAAAAGCTGTGTGGAGGAGAACGAGACTGCGCGGTAGATACAGAGACGGTGGAATTTTGAGAGAGCAAGACGCAAAACAGTACACGTTCGTCTTTAAGAGATCGGCGAGAGGCTGTAAGCGGAGTTCTGTGATTGGTTAAGCGCATTCGCGGGAATCTTTTTTGCTCTCCGAGACGTGCGCTAATTCGTGTTGACGAAAGAACGTGATGTGACACAAAGTGTTTGCGGCTGATGGCTGTCGATCGGCGTCGCGCTCTTACTAGAGAGCAGCTGAAAATTAAGCAACAAAGAAAGAGAAAGAAATAAAGAAAGTAAAAGAAACTTCGCAGTTAAGCGACCAAGTTCGACTGCGATCGACACCGCTAATTCGCGCGAACGGAGCGCTGCGTCGACAATTACGTACGAGCTACTAGATACCGTAGATTAGCAAACTGCTGCCTACTACTCGCCGCCAATTCAACTGAAAACTTTTTCCCAACTCAATTACGCCACATTCGCGTCGTGTTAGCGGCTGTGAGAGCGAACGAAAGACGACACCGACCAGGAGTAGGTGCGCTCTCGGCCGCAACTCGAGGATCGTATTTCATAAGAGAGAGCTAATCGTGGTCCCACGAACGCTTCCGGGTTTTTCGTCAAGCTCGCGATTAATTTATGATAAGTGCGGTAAGCCCGGTGTGAATTACGTTGTGCGCCGACGAGTACAAGAGAGGGGAAGAAGGGGGGTTAGTAGCACCGTTCGCGAACTCAGCGATTAATATGGCGAGACAGGCATATTCCGTCATTGATTAATATGCCGGCCGCGAGGAGAACAACGAGACGAGATTTAAAATTCATATCGCTCGCATAATCGATAGTTTGTTACTCGCGTTTCCTTTCTGACTTCGATTCTCCATGAAGTTAGCGCGCGCGATCTAGGTTACTTGTGGTGAGCCGCATATCAAACAGAGCGTCGTGCAATCATCTGAATCGGATGAAGGATCTCGTTTCTAATATTTCGTAATACGCGAGTAAGTGTTCCGATATCGGCGATAATATTATAGAGAAAACGCATCTTTTTTTTTTTCTATTCTAAGACTTTTGTATAAACTTTTTCAGATTACTACCTAACTAAGCCTAAGGTCCGCGAGCACTTATGCTCCCGCTTAAACGAGGATGAGATCTGAGCATTTGTTGGCGATGTCGCTAATAAGACGACGCTCGGAGCGCAGGTTTGCGAAATGAAAACTTCTGGAAGAAACAATGGAAACGTCCACGCAAGCATGACGGCTTCATTCAGCGTCGCAGACGGCACGCTTAGGCAACCACGAACGAGACGCTCGTGTAAGAATAAAAAAAACTCTTCTCACACAGAAAGGAATACTGTTTCCTTTCTTATTATATGTCAAATGTTCCCACGCGCATTGTTGTCACTGTTTATTTCACTTTTCGCGAACTTGTTTTCAAAGATTGCAAATTTTCTTACGAAAACATACGCTTAATGTAGATCCGCCAGAAATAAAAAGTACACAGTACGTGATGATCGATCGTTTCGCATTAGCTTCTCTTGGCTCAAAACGTCTAGTCTGTCGCGAGCTATTTGTTATTCTAACAATGTAATATTTCTTCTTTTATGCTCGACATCTTTTGTATGCCGACGTTCCACACACACACACACCCACACGCACACATACATACACACATAGATTCTTCCGCCTATATTAAATTCCTATTTTCTGGGTAGCGATAGTAGTTCGCACTCGACTTCTTTCTTTCGAAGTTACCTCAAACGATAAATCCATCGAGACATGAGCGCGAATCTTCAGTGGGTCGCCGCGACCCACGACCACAAAGTATCGAGTACACAAACAATCGATTAGGAGATGCTGACGCGAGGTCTTTGTTTCGCAGCTCGCCAGTGAAACGGAGAGGTATAAAGTCGACGCTCTGTTGCGGTGGAACCAACTTCCTGTTTCTCGCCTCGAGGCGAGAAGAGGATTGCACGGGATTAGCAGACATCGGGTAGACACCGATAAAAGGACGGTGTTATGTTCGTGACAAGGCCTCACCCTCTAGGAGGGCGCATACTACTCGCCCTTTTTCTCCTCATGGGGTGTTTCGCTTTGCTGTCACGGGCGCGCGCTTTTCCGGATTGGACCGACTGTCCCGCGGTGTGCCGATGCAAGTGGACCTCTGGCAAAAAGTCAGCTTTGTGTCCGGACGCCGGCTTAACGTCGCTGCCGCCGTCTCTCGATCCGGATATGCAATTGCTCGATCTATCTGGCAATAAGATACCCGAACTGAAAGAGGAGACATTTTCTAAGGCCGGTCTGGTGAATCTCCAGCGGGTTTTCCTGCGCAACGCCGGCATTCACAAGATTCATCCGGATTCTTTTAAAGATATGAGAATACTCATCGAGATCGATTTATCGGACAATCACGTGACATCTTTAGAGCCAGATACGTTTCTTGGAAACGAACGGTTGCGCGTTTTAATACTCAGCGGCAATCCACTCGGTGTTCTGGTTAATTTGCAGTTTCCTGTACTGCAGCATCTGCGGACTTTGGAGTTGGAGCGATGTTCTTTGACCGAGATACACGGTCAAGCCTTCGCACGGCTGACTGGCTTGGAGTCTTTGAAGCTGGACAGCAACTATTTGGAATATTTAGAAACTTCGGTGATATCTAATTTGCCACGACTAAAAACCTTAACGTTGGACGGTAACCAATGGAGATGCGACTGCAGATTACGAAGCTTTCGCGCGTGGTTGATTCCCAACGCACCCAGTAAACTATATTCTGCGCCACAAACCTGTTCGGGCCCACCGAGATTGCAAGATCGCCGGTGGGAAGACGTGAAGCCTGTCGAATTTGCTTGCGAGCCAGAAGTATCCATTCTGGCAAGCAGTTTGCAGGAAGAGACCAACGGTAACATTAGTTTAGCGTGTTTGGCGACCGGCGATCCCGAGCCGGAAGTTTGGTGGCAGTTGAACGGCGGACCGGTTAATGCCACCAAATTGACCGATCAATCTTATACGGGAACTCTCGTCGTTTATGCAACATCTGAGGTCGGCACATCTTACAACGATAAACCCATATCGTCCATAACCGTCGCTGACCGATGGAGCAACCTGACCGTTTATAACGTCAGCGACAGCGATGCCGGCGAATACGCGTGTTTCGCGAAGAACATCGCCGGTCAGGCACGGAGCACGGTAAACGTGGCGATACCTCGCGTCTACACGGCTCCTACTCTCTCCCAGAGCGACAACTGGCTGCTCTGGGTAAGCCTAGCAGGAGGCGGCGCGGTGGCCGCGTGCGTTTCCATCTCGGCCGTTCTGCTGATCCTCTTGTGCGGTGGAAGTCGACGGCAGAGAAAACGCGAGAAGATAAAACTGCAAAGCAGTAGCAGTTTCGGCGACCAAGAAAAGAAGCTGCTAGATTTATCTGTGACAACCACCACGACTCCTGGCAACAGTAACGACCGCGGCAGCGGTCATGGCAGTCTCGGTGAGGCGTGCAGCACCGGCGATCTGGAACTGGCCGAGCGCGGTTCCATTTGTGATCCCATGGCCGCGGCCGCCGTTACCGTGGAGCGACTGCGACCCGCGGAGAGCACAGTGAATGCTATTCGAGCGGTTCCGTGCGCTACCGCCGGCGTGTTTCCGCCTCCACCACCGGAGTTCACGACTGGCGTACTACCGGCTGGCATCTTCGGCAACATTTTTATTTCCGTGTCGCTGCCACAGGATACATCGTCGGAACGCTGTTACCCGGATCTTCTCGATATCCCCGTCCACGCTGTCAGCGGCACCGCGGCCACCGTCTCGACCAGCAGCAAAGTCGCGGCCTTGCCCCCGGCATCAGCTGTCAACGTTTCCAGCTTTGCCACGCTACCGCGTCGAGCATTACGCTCCGCCGAGATCGCCACCGGCTCACCCTACGATAATATGGGGCCGCGCATCACAGCGAATGGCAGTTCCGCGTTCTCGCTGACGGACATGGATCTGCGATTGTCGCCACCGCCACCGCCACGAATCATTCAACCACCTCACGAGTTTGTTTCTCTTTAAGGCAGCGACCACCTGCATGTCGATCTGTATTATCGTACACACTATTCTCGTAATCGGTAATATTCCGCTAATAACGTTTCTCTGATACACTGCGGAGTGTTCATTATTGGCCGGATATTGCTGTGCGTCAACAATTATCGCGCGATAATATTGACCGCGTCAGGCATCGCTCAAGGACTAACCCTGCGAGAATACATGTAAACGCCTTTCGAACGAGTAATCCGTATATGTTCCTCGGTGGAGTTCCGAAGAATGAATCATTTCGCATCACACATTAGTGACACGAACTTGATATAAGTCACATTGATTATCAACGAAACTGAACTTTCAGTCCAGCATTTATGTTGGATCTTTATAGAACTTTGTTGTAGAGCTCAGAGTATTAATCGCGCAACTGCCATTTGTGAAATCAAAATTTTTAAATAGCGTTTATTTATAAAGATATTAATTATTACATAAATACACGCATAATCTCTCAGAAATTTACAAAGATTAATTATTAATCCTCAATTATCGTCGTCTATTTGCGTAGCAAATCATGATGTGTCATCGTATATACTTGGTATAAAGCTAATAATTTGTGGAACGATCATATATTAAAAATAAGCAATTTTAACGTCTCTATGTGTTATCATAAAGAGTGTGTCTAAAAAAAAAGATATCATAAAAAAGGCCTTTTTAAATTTATAAGTCTCTTTTTTGAACTTTTGTATTATGTTTAGGAGAAAAAAACAGAAAATGAGTGTGTAGCACACATTTAGACAGATCTTTTTCCGAAGGTCTGTCAAGAAAAAACATTAATATAGCGAGTGTCTAAACAATCAACGGGGAATGAAAAGTATGTGTCGATGTTCATTTCTGATGAATAGTTCGCATGAATAGGTAATCATGAATGGGCCCAAGTATAGTCGAGATTAGAGATTTCCCGCGGGTGCAGTTGAAGTTAACGTCGTCCTTCCATGTAACGCGTACACAGCGAAACATGCGTGCGGGGAAAGGACCAAAGTGAAAATCGATATCTCGCCGATATATCACTGAGATTAGTATACGGAGCATTTGATCGAGAGAGCCGGTATCGGCCATGATTGTCCGACCTATTGAATATCTGTCTGTCTATGCTTGTCTGCCTGCCTTGCCCGTTTTCCAGCCGACAATGGCGTGAAAGCGGCCGCTTGCGCCTACCAGTGAGTACGTGTGAGTGGACGGAGAGATGCGTGAAACATTTTAAAATTTAAGTCTCTTCTAGTCTGCTAAATAATACGAAGTGAGATGACGTTTGTACATAATTAACGACTATTTCTTCAGACGATGGACCTTTTGACTAGCGTGAGCGAGCGCCGCGTCTCATTATCTTCCTCCCATTCATTCTCGACAGTATATCACTAGTTTGTTACATACTCTCTACGTGTGTAAATATTTGTTATTACATTACACATTTTCCGCGCGCTACCTGGACGTTGCAAACTTGCGTGCACGCCGGTGCGTTACACATGGATATATTCATTATTATTATGAACACTTTGTCAATTAATAAAATCATTGAATTTTACATATATCGAGGCATTGTTGTGTATCATCTTCTTGCATTCATTGTGCAGTTCGTGAAAAAAAATAATGTGCGATGTTGCATTACGTTTTCATCGAGTTGGATTGTATATTTATTGACTATAAATCACATTTCACATGCGTCCAGTCAAGTAAACACAGAATTATTAAAAAAATTGGAACAACATGGTATTGTTTTCTGTACTCAATTTATACGCTAAAAATAAAATAAAACTATGTAGATTGATTTTCTTTCTGCAAGATTTTACCTAATTGGTTATCGCTTTCTGCATTGTGAATTAAAAAAAATATCATGCATTTTAATTATTATTAAGACTTCATATAGAAAAGATTTTATATAGAATTTTTAATTTCCACACAAATGAATAATATACGTCATTAATCAGTTTTAGTTTAATCTAAATACATATCATAAAAAAATAGCAAAAGTATGTGTGATATAAATCACACCACAAACCTCTTTTGATTTAAATGTTTTAAAACCGACATTACAGTTTTTCGGTCAAGTAGTTTTTTTCAGTAAAAAATGTACATTGAGGTCAAATCATATTATTTTATTAAAATATTGTTATTTGTGACAATAGAAAAAGGAAAAATGCATTTAAAAGATTGCATATATAGTGATTATGTATGTTTATTTTATATATTTTTATTCAAGAGGATATATGTTTCAGTGCAGATTATGTATTGTGTTTTATAATTTTTATGCAAAATGCAAGAATAATATTTATCAATAATGCTACTTGAAAAGCAATCAAATCATCAAGTTAAGTTTCTAGGATGATTTTGACAGCGAGTTTGTACACTTTGATTTTTTTTTTTTTTTTTGGTCTTTCTCTTTCTCTTCAGTCATTGTTCCACGAAGTAACCATGATCCAAATGGAATAAATCAAGGATAATTCACAGTGCCATGTTCATTCTCGAGGCCTAATCTTGGAGCATATTCTTGTTCTTGAATATTTCGAGAATCTGAAATTATGTTACGGAAAATCTGTTTCTGTAGAGATTCTGAAATTATTTTGATTTAAAGATTGTCAAAGTCGCGAATTCTACATATCTCATTTCTCTAAATGATTTATCTAAAAATAGACAATCAATATTACGTCAAAACTGAGGAATAGGACAGTTATAGTCTATAGAATTTTTTTTCTTTTTCTTTCGAATAAGTTATTCGGAAAATTAATTCAACAACAATATCAATATTTCTAAAACTCACAAAGACGTTGAGTTTATTGTAAAATTCACGTTAGCTTTCTTTTATATAACACATTATCATATTTCTTATTAAAAGTCTAGTAACTGTGATATATTTGGCAAAGTTTTAGTTACAAGTTTAGTAAAAACACGAAATATGCGTACAATATTTTTTATTCATACCTTTCAAATTAGAGTAATATATTTCCGGATCGTCAGTTCTGTGCGTAAAGCGAAAATCTTTGTGCACGGGATCAGCCATTAACCAAGACGCGTCCTTTTGTATTTTGTCAGCATATTTAAATGCTACCGGCCTGTTCGCGTACTCTACATACAATGGAACAGAGTAACAAAATGTGAATACTCGCAGAGGAAAATATATATGTACACATTTTTCAATGCAAGCATTTTTTGTTCCAGTATGACAAGTGAAGTTTTGAAGAGAATAATAAAAACATGATTTGGTATGTAACTCGTTAAAAACTGCAAACATATGCCGCATAATATCGCATTGTTCCACAGAAACGAATATATTCGAGCTTGTATATATTTTCTCATAGATTTTATTCAGTTCAATAAAATTGTTTTAATTAATAACAGCGCTACAGCGTTGATACGCGATATATTAAACGTTGCTGCATGACGGTCTAAGGTTGAAATATTTTTTGCAACAAATTACAAATCGTATTGTTAATCTCTTTCAATTACTGTAAGATATTTATACATACCTTCATAATCGAGATCGGAAGAAGTGACAAAATTTGGGTTGGGGAGAGCGTAGAGATCGATATCGATATCGGGTATCGAATGGTGATTTTGATTCAAATGACCAAAGTTCCTTGATGTATCTGACCGTCCGTTTCGCGGTTTAAGTATTAATCCGAAAGAACGCTCCGATCTAGGAAAGATTATCATTTCCGAATCACTCCGGCCAATCCTGGGAAATGAAATGAGACCTCTAGCAGAAGCTGGTCGTCTATCGTTGACTTTTAACTGTAAACCCCCTATAAAACGCATCAAGTGACAATTAAAATTTAAAATGCCAGTTTTTTAAATTTATTCCAAGTTTCATATATGCGCGTGTGTTTTTCTTGAAAAATATCACATGGCATTGAATTTTTCTTTTTATAGTTTTGTTAAACATTTTTCTCATTAGTTTACTATGAATATTTTTTCTTGCTAAAGTGGTTGCAAAATTTACTGCAAAAAGTAACATGAGATTATTTTATTGTAATAGAAAATTCTTGTGAGATTGCACAATATTGAATACATTTTTTGTAAATGTATTCTTATATCCATGCCAGATATCCATCATACACAATCTCTGATTACTTCAGAACTTACTCTGAGATATAGTTCTGAATTCACGCGATTGCAACAGACACGTAAATAGTAACAGATACGAAGTTTCAAACTGATTTTCCATCATATAGAAAATAATATCGAGATTAAATCATAAACACATAAACAATATATAAACTTAATAAATTATTGACTGTGTCCTTTATCTGGGATGCAAAAAAACTACAACTTAGATGCATGTAAAACATGACACGAAAGTTATGAAAATATGTGTGTACTCAGTTGAACTTCTTGCCTCTGGCGGATTCAAAGTGCTGGCGGACTGAGCATCTGGCGACTGAAAAATAAATAAGATGTCGTCGACGTTTTTCTGATAAAAAAGTCGGATGTCATAATCCTTAATGATTTAATTTTTACACTAGCACTCGCGACACTAAACAATTTCCTGTGGGAATCTAGTGTAATACTTTTTTTTTCGTGCCGCTGGCTTTTCCGCACTTTATTCCCTATCCTATTTCATTTTTATTTCGCGGTGAAAAGTATCGCGTCCGAGTTGCAGTTTAGTTTCCGTGAGAATAAATTAACTAACACAAGCCGAAAAAAACGTAACTTTTTAAATATTAGATTAGATGCTTTTATTGTCACTTATGTATTTTGTTTATATGTATATTTTCTATAATATTGACGATCACTTTTGGCGTATAAAAATAAAATAATTTTATGCTATTTATACAATTTTATATATAGTTCAGATATTTAAAAAATTGAAATTATATAAAATTTGCTTTTAAAGATCAGGAAATGTTTTAATAATTTAAAGATCAGGATAGTAACTTACGATTGAATGAGGTAGAAAATATTAGAAAGATTACGAAGATGAGAAATCGGTTGTTCTGCATTTTAACAACGATGATTAAAATTCGGTGTTGTGTAGCTTAGAATCGCACTGACACTGAATGTGCCTCCTTGCTTGATGTAGGGATTTTATACCCCTATTCCTCCCGCAACCCTCTTGTTATCTCCCTCCTCTTTCTCCCTTGGATTCCCTTGTCGACATCATCTCACTTAAAATTTGTCTGATGAATTTTTCATTATTTATACATATCAAAAAATTTTTCTGTATTTTCTAACGTAAATTTTAATTTTATATAATTTCTTCAAAACATGTAGTAGACAGATAAAGAAGATATAAAATATAGAACAAATCTAAAACTTTTCTCCGAATATTTTACGGTTTTAGTATCTCTTTTATTATAATTTTTAAAATATAGTATTTTAAATATAATTGTGTTTTGGTTCAAAAACACTAAATAATTTCAGTATTTAAAAAAAGGATTTTTTTGTATTGTTTCAAAGTATCAGATCTAGAATATGTATGTTAAGTTTTATTTATATCCGATAACAATTAACAAAGTTCTAAATATTTTAATATGGAAAATAATATAACTCGACTATCGCGTTATGTGTATCGCTATTGTATGTTTAAATTCAATATTTTTAGAGTTTTGTTTAGCTTTTCCATATAAAAATTATACATAGAAAAATTATATATAGATAAAAATTCTTTACGTAACTATGTAGAGATAACATTACATGTATTACTCAGTGAAGAAGTATATTATTAATTTTTAGTGTCGATTTTTATACGTTGCAATCTGTCGAAAATTTTATTTGTAAAAAACAGAAAAAATACAAGATTTTGATGCAATTTTAAATGTATCAACAAGAAACGACGCATGTAGCATCAATTATCGGGAATTACAGTAATTCGGACGATATGTAGGTGTAAAATGAGGCTATATCACGATGATACAAGGTAAATAGATTTATATTACACGTGATGGGATTATCATGTG
The DNA here is from genome assembly GCA_014825475.1 of Pseudomyrmex flavicornis. Taxonomy (NCBI): domain Eukaryota; kingdom Metazoa; phylum Arthropoda; class Insecta; order Hymenoptera; family Formicidae; genus Pseudomyrmex; species Pseudomyrmex flavicornis. The sequence continues at coordinate 10,169 of QVNW01001408.1, read as the reverse complement.
ACAGATTATGACGCATTATTGTGTGCGTGACAATTTCCTGGTACATTTCTCTCTCCTCGTCAAAAAAATTTGTGGATTGAACGTAGATATGTGAAAATTAGGTAAATTACACCGTCTAATTGATTCGATCGTAGAGACAATAAACGTACGATTAGCTTGTCTACGACAGAGACGTTTACGATACAGCGAGCGATTCATTTATATGCATATGCTGACTTATTTGAATGTAAAAGAGCGTCAATGAAGACGGTATTTAACGTTTAGCGCGCAAGATCGCTATTTAATTAATTGTACATACTACACGTGTAGTTCAGTAGGTATATACAAGTGAGAATAGACCAAGCAAACATATACGTATGCACACACGCGCGTGCATGTTAGAAAATTAAAAAATTTATTTCTAGTGAGAGTGAGAGAGAGGAAGACAAAGGTATAGAATATTTTTCTTAATAAAAGTCATATTTTTAAGTATCAGCATTTATGTGTTTTTTATTTTGTTTATAACACGTGTAACGCTATATTGATACAGAGCGGCATTGATCTTTTTCAACTTGTCGATTTCTCCCTTCATGTCGTCTTCTTTACTCAATATCTTTTGAGATCTTTGAGAGTCCGTTTCACTCTCCACATAAGACTCGAAGTCTAAAATCTCTGTTGAATTTTGTCCTCTAGAAATGATTTCGACGAGGCTCTCTCTGCCATCTAAGTCCGACGTTCTCTGAAGACTATGTACTTCCAGACGCGGTTTAAGTGTGAAAGCACGGAAGTTTTCAAATCCCTTTGCAAAAAATGCAGCGGTGACCGGACCCTTGTGTTCGATCGTTCTGAGCACCTGTCGGCTGGCAATATCCCAGACATGAACCGACTTGTCGGTAGATGCGGATAACAAAGTTCTGCAGTCCACTGATACCGACAGAGCTGTTATATCCGACTTGTGAGCTCGAAACACGGCGTCTTCTTCGTTCTCGCATTTCGAGCTTATTGTCACGTGGTGTTCGACTCCGCGTGGCGGTTTATGCAAATTGCATTGAAATATATCACCAGTCATGGAACCGACAAAAAGTTCGCTTTCGCGGATATTCACAGTGACTGCGGTAAGCGGCACGTCGAACACCAGTGAAAGCAACAGAGCTCCGGTACCGAGTTCGTAAATGTTTGTTGTACGGTCCAGCGAAACCGTGTACAATCTCGTACGAATGCCGCCATAGCCAAAACACAGATCTCTGACTGGTAGACTGTGATTAGAAAAATTGTGAATAGCACGATGTTCCTCCTCGTTGAGAACGCTGTAGAGTGACCACACAAACACTAGGCCATCTTGACCAGCACTGGTGAAAAGCGAACCGTCTTTTGTAGTGGCCAGACACGTGACAGTCTGATAATGCTTGTTTAAATTGGCCAACAATCTACCGTTGCAGGTTTGCCAGATGAATATTTTTTCACCCACCGCGGCTATGATGTACGATCCACTTGGTGTGCATGTAAGAGCATTTATCTTGCCCGGTGTAATCAGTCGAACGTTGAGCAAAGGTGACGGATTATTCAGTGGCCAGATGTGTATACGAGGCGCAGCGACATCGGCGCCCAACAAGTAGCTGTCGCTTAGTAGATGAAGAGTACGATGACCGAGAGCGGCCGTGGTCTTGAAGACGAACAACTGAGAACCGTTCCGTGGATCCCACACCGCGGCGCTCCAATTTTCTCTTGAAGCGTCGCTTGTCACAATCACTTCTTTCGCGTCGGTTATTTGCAACATTTTTAGAGCTTTGTTGTTATTTTAACGAGTATCATTCTTCTTGAGCATCAACCGTGTTGACGTTTTCAGATGCGCACGTGTACGATACGTACGTTGCACAGAATAGGTTAGATATTCTCCTTCGACTGCACATATCAGAAAGAAGTCTGAGAACATTTTATATTCCCACCCATGAGCGCCGCGATATCTACATTTTGTGTACATAAACTACATCTACCCTCCATCATACCTCAGTCAATAAAGATGCAGCCGAAAAACACGAAATAAAAAAAATATAGTAAATGTAGTAAACCGCAAATAAAAGTAGTACAGTCAATTTCGCGATTGTCGATATTTCTTTCGTTCACATTTTTTACAGACCAAAAAAAAGTTTGAGAAACAGCGTATTGATTGACTGCGTCGCTTCTAGCCGCGCGAGTAACGTGTTCTGTCTGCATGCAGGCGCCATTATAGTGAAGTTACTTGCAGTCAAAAACGGAAAGAGAGAAAACAAAGTATAATGAAAGTATCAACTAAATAATCAATCAAGCAACATGATTGATCGAATTGACAAATTGGTCAAAAACACTATGTTATTTATATTTGACTATTATATGCCAACAAACAAAACGCACATAATATATCATTTGTTGGTAAAAAGTATGAAATGCAAAATGTACTATATCGACATGTTATAGTTATCAATTATAAACAGCACTAGATGACACTACCTACACATACTACACTTTTGAATAATTTTTTGCTACAAGGATATGCGTGAGAAGAATAAGTAAATAGAAGTTTTGGTATCGTTAAAAAAAATTTAAATATAATATAAGTAAACGTGTATAAGTATACACGTCATCTCATATAAGTATACTTTTTCTTTTAATTGCAATAAAACCTTTTGACTGGAAAAGTTTGATAAATAACAATGTTATTTTGTTTATATATATATATTGTAATTTGTTGTATAGATTGCGCAAGTGTTCTATAAAGATCATAATGTGTCGCGTTTGAGTTATCATGATATTGGCTCGTCGTTACTGTATATATTTTTGTCGAAAATAAACGTGTTTACATAGAATGAGTTTACGGACTCGCAATCACAGTAGTATTAAACAAAACGACAATACGGGAGATCCGGTCTTAAATTAAAAATTATAAATATCACATCGTAAAAATTGATATGCGCAGTTCTCGATCTTGTTCATGACGATTGCATATAAGTATGTAGTTGTAATACTTAACAAGTGTATCGAGAGAATGTCAAGTGCATAAAGTGCGTCAGAATAAGTATCTCTCGCGCAATATAGCTATAAGTTATATTAAAATTATCAAGTGCATTAGGTATTTATAAAAATGCGTATATACATATTAATATTATATATTTTTATATCATAGTTTCTCATATATTTTTAAATAATACATCACAATTTAAATAATACATCTCAATTTAAAAAATATGTAATTGGAGTCCAGACATATGTGAAAGAGGTCCATAGGTTTCCGACTTTAAAATATAATATTCGTACTTCATTGATGTGATAGAATTGCATTGTATCTTTTTTTTACTCGGTAAAAGGTAAACGCGCGTGTAAATGCGCGTCAGGAGTGCCGAATCAAGTGCCGCGTGATCGAATTGTATTGTATTTAATTGATGTGCGCGTCCTTAATTAGTCGTGTTTTTCCCTTCGATTCGTATCAGTATCCCACGAGCAAGTGAGTCTGTACTGATAGAACAGCAGTTAGTAGTACTAGATAGTGAGTGATACTCATATGATATTTTTACATTATGATTATCTATTTATTTGCCGGGTCACGGTAATCGTGATTTTATAAACTCTCTCTCTCACACTTTTTCAATGCATCTTAAATTGGATGATATTTTTATCATTTTGTTTGAAATCTCTACAATGCTGCACAGATCTACAATTATATTTTCACTTACAGATTCTTTCAATTTTTTAGATCATCAACATCAGCTCCATGTTACTGTGAGTGTTATTTTAGTATGATAAACTTTCGTTTTTTATTGCGATAAATTTTGAATATAAAAGAACCTCCGATACTGTTTTGTACATTTTTACATACACTTTTTGCATCAGTTATATTATCTTCTCAATTTTAGTATACAAAATTTTGTTGTGATTATTACATGGCATACATAAAAAGTAATTATCCGCTACCCGATATGATAACTTAATCTCAATTTAATATTAAAATAATTAGTCTCGCGCGCGTGTAGTTTAAAATTCTCTGATTTTTAAATACAATTTAAAAATCAGATAATTTAAAATAAAAAGGCACGTACAGGAAAAAATATCTTTTCGTCAAACTGCCTCGGATAATATTTTACCAAGAGACTTTTCCTGTTCACACCACCGATGTCTATATCTTTCTTTTCTCGAAAACTTTTCCGTGTACTTTTTTTTGTACAACACATTTCTTATATCTTACGTAAGAGTCAATTCTCTGAGGAGAACTGTATTCTATACATATATATATATATATATTATATGCCGACTACAGGATCACATCAATAGATATTTATCGAGAGAGAATATTATCTTCGGTTTTTATTTTTTACTACATGTGTTGCATCGCGTGTAGCGCACGATATCGAAAACGGCACTTGTTACCTTCGGCAATAAATTTTACGTAGGCTCTTTACGTATGCCACATTTGTTGAACCTTCCGCTGAGAGTCGGGCGAGCTCTCGATTAGCAGTTCCGTGAGTACGCTGCATTTTCTCAACGGTGTGCACCGCGCTGCATATGCATACGTTCATTTCGCGCGGCGCGCTCCAGGTCCCGGCATTAGCAAGTCGCTCTCGGTGTCTGGACACGTCCCGGACGAGTCCTGGCGTTCGTCCAGACTCTTATCGGCAAGCCGGTCTGCTACTCGCTCTCTCATCTCTTCTCCATGGCCACGGGATGCATCAACGCGCGCTCAGCTGCACGAAGTATGGCGCGCGTGTTGTGTTAATGCGGTGAAATGAGCCGTGGCCGAAGGCGTCGTTCGCCGCGTATAAGGCCGGCATAATCGCGGAAAATGCGGTGCTGTCGTCACACACACATACACACACATGGTCACAAATCCCGCAATGACGTTCGACCTTAGCCTTTTTCAGTCGTCGCCAAATCGAGCTTCTTGCTATCATTATTGCGACGGCGCACATGTGCGCGTTAAATGTTTCTTTAATGTTTCGACGATTGGTGTGCATACGTATGTGAGATTCGGAGTGAACAAACTTTCACTATGAACTTTCAAGTATCAATTAATTCACTAATGCGTCAGTCATTGTGCAACATCGTGCGATGAAATAGAATGAACTATTTTAGTTAAAAAATATATTAGTTAATTCAGATCACAACAATGACTACATTACAAAATAAAAAAAAGGATTTCGAAGAATCTATAATTGAACTAAATGCCCGGTGTGAATAAATCTACTAGTTTTCACTTAATTTGTGAAGTAGATTTTATCTAAAATATTGATTTTTTCTGAATTTTTATTAAAAAGAAGATAAAATCGAAGACAATTCATTTCAAATTGAAATTGAAAATCACACAAATAAAAAACTGCTTAATTGCATATCGTGATTATTACTTCGACACCCGCTGCGCGAAATGAAGAAAGTGTACAGAAGCACCACCGTCGCGCGCACACATACACTACCACACACACACCTGTACGTATATACGTACACTGTCGCGTGTACATTGTGCGGGGCAATAGAGTCTCTAACCGCGTGTACATACGTACATACGGGTCCTTTATTGTCGCGAGCATTCAGCTTACGACGATTTTCTCCGCGACAAAGGGGCGACGAGGAATATGAGGTATCGCACGACTGCCAAAAAGCTGACTATGGCGAGCGGACACGGCAGTCTGTCTGTGTACGTCGGGCGCACACAACACGTGGGATAGAAACGCACGCGACAATCTCGTATTTCCATCGCGCCGTCTCGTTACGGAGCGTCTTGCGGCGCCGCGACGATAAAGGCGCCGGTAACTCATTGTTCATGCTCGGGACAATGAGCGCGCACCGGCGACTCGGCCTGATTCCGAACGAGAGACTTCTCTCTCTCTTCTCTCCGTAACGTAATCGCGTCGGTCCCGCCACGCACATTTCGTAGTTAAATAGAAGCTGATGATGCTGGTAGTCTGATGAAATAATTATTCGAGAGTTACTGCTCTAAAAAGCCGTAAATTTTGTAAGTGGATGATGTGTCATTGCTTGCTTATTCCGATTTTTCTCCAACGATTAGATTTCGACAACATGTCTACAATATATATATATATAACTACGGCAGTGTAGAAATTTTATGCGTTTCTCGAAGATTCATTTAAAAAAATATTCGTAATGAATGCAGAGATATTAGGACATGGCGGTACAATTTTAATTGTAAAATTTTTATATTAGGTTTTTTTTTTAATATAAAAAACGCGAAAGTTTTTTTTGTAAGTCTTTTGCAAAATTTTCAAGTCGACATCTACGGTACTCGGCCTCTTGGCGGGAAGACTGAAACCGCAAAAGAAGTTGGATGAAAATGAGATTCTGTTTCCGCGGGAAGCCTCTGTTTGGCCATGGAAATCGGTAAAGGAGGTCAGCGTATGCAAATAACAGGGTCGCGCGAGTCTGTCGTAGAGCCACCAGGCCGGGAGGATCCCATGGGTCAACGAACAAGCAGCGGGAGCGGCGACGGCAGTGGAGGATATATCTACTGTTCCGTTTCTGCTCTTTTCTCTTGTTCTTTCTTTTCTCTTTCTCTTTCCATGCGGGCGGTTTTCTCATCCTTCTGACGCTTCCATAACTCTCGTTCTCTTTCTTTCTATCTCTCGTCTTTTAGTTTCTGCTAGCAAATGCAGCGTCGTGCAACGTTCTCGTTTTCCTCGTTTTGAACTCTCATCCACCTATCTTCCTCGTCGCTGTCGTCGTCGTCGTCATCGTCGTTCTCCTCATCTTCCATCTTCCTCCAACCCGATACTTCGATTCTTCGTGCAGTTCCTCGACTTGGGCTTCTCGCGGCAGCTACGACCGTTACGGCCTCATATATTTCCGCAGCCGGCAACGCCGGTGTTCGGAGTCACGTCTACGAGCGTAAAGGTGCCTCTACCGGAGCCGTGTGCTTTTTCTCTCTCTCTTCCTTTCTCTCTCTCTCTCTCTCTCTCTCTCTTTCTCTCTCTCCCCGTCTTTCTTCTCTCGCCTACGTTTCGTCGTGGAAACATTCGATTTTTACGATACGAACGTTTCGCGTTTATTCCCAGCATCGGCATTCAGTTTTGCGCCCCTATGTGATCGATAGCGCTTTTCCTCTAGTTTTTGATTGCTTTCCCTCCCTTTGCGTTAGCCTTTTTCTCTTTCTCTTTCTCTCTGCTTAGAAAAGCAATTAAGTTCACCGAGAGAATATTCAGAACATTTTCACGCTGTAATCAGAATAAAAAGTATTATTACCTTCCTCTCAAAATAAACAAGATTGTCTTAGAATCATATTTAACCAGTTGACAAATTAATAATCGTGTTTTAATTATAGAAAATTCTTTTTCATTAATTTTTTTCATTAATTTTTAAAATAGACGAGAGAAAAAAGTATCTACGCGCAAATATTATCGGAACACTACCATTAATCGAAACCAGTCAGCGCGCGGCAATCATTATATATAAAAAAATATTCCAATTTATTCTCGGTATTCGCGAATTAAGGGAGGGTCGCGAAAACAGCTTCGAGCCGGCACGTCGGGGTGACTAATCCACTGAGTGTTAATTAAAATAAAGGTACAGCCGCTGCTATGCGGGTAAGTAGAAATTAGCGTGGGGGGTCCGATGTGGGATCGACGAATAGGGAGAATAGGGGGACGCAGGGTTGGTCGAGAGGATAGGCCAGATGTCCACCCCTTTCGTTGGCACTCGCGTGACACATCGCTGTCGCGTTTTTGAGCCAGGCAGGCGCGTTTCGGTTAATACAACTAGTTATGGATGCTTAATTGCTTTAATTAAAATTCACGTTACGCAACAGGACATCGCTGGCGGAGAAGGCAGACGTGTATGTCTTTACTTTCACCGGTTTGGCGTAATTTCTATGCGCAAATAGTAAAATTTTTTTGGAAATAAAATAAACGTAGGATTTTCTTAACACACTATCAAAAGATATATATCACAATGTTTGGAACATTTGTGTTTCATGAAAAATTTTTTGTTTCTATTGTAAGATAAATTCCTGGATACGGCATATTTTGTTAAAACACATCATATACGCGTTTCGAATTACAGGGATACATATATTACGTATTTATATCTCTGCGCGATGTAACATTTTTAACTACATATACGTGCACAACGAAAAAATATATCTGACTGCAATAATATTTTCATAATCGGTGATCTAGAAACACACGCTGGCCTGTAATATGTCCCGCTGCAATATCACGAGAATAATCCAATACGCGCTTTATAGCACGTAGCGAATATTGAGCTTTCTAACATTTTCAGCAAAAATGCGTACAGCGAAAATGCGTATAGCGCCGCGTGTAGGCGAATAATTCCCTTTAAAATTCCGAAAGCGAGCGAGTGAGAAACCTGGGTTGCGCGAAACCTCGTAACTTCCTCACGAGCGGCGCGTACACGTGTCGGCGATTTGTTATATCGTATCCTGAAAATTTCGCCGCAAAGCCGGGAGCATGGAAAAATTTTTTCTTGGGATTTTCCCCGGACCCGCTTTCCCGGAGAAAGACGAGGACGGTAGGTTAAGTTGGAAGGTTTTCCGTGGATCGGCGGGTACTCGGTTTGATAGTCGGGAGTTGGGGCGGTAGCCACAAGTGTCCGCCCGAGCGCCCTCTCTCATTAATTCTCCACCCTTGTTGCTTGTTAAGGTAGGGTTGCCAGCTCTCTCACCCTGCCTGCCCTCTGGCCTCCGCCATACTCGCCCCCGTCCTTGGCTCCGCGACTCGCCTTTCCTCCCTGTCGTCGTCGCGCTGCCCTCCTTTGCCGCGCCAGGGTGGAAATGCTCTCTCGAGTGAGGGGCGTTTGTGTGAGGGTCGGAGCGCGCTATCCGAAGAAAGATAAAGCACGGGGATGGAGAGCAACCTTGAGGGGAAGAAAAGACGAGATGAGGGACGCGCGGGAGAAGAAAATCGGAGATGGGTGAGAAAAATGGAGGAGAGAAAACGCGCACAAAAAGAGAAAAACAGAGACGAGTCGAGCTGAGTAGGGTGGGATAGGGTGAGACGAGGCAATCGGCGGGTGCCGACGGGCGCGAATGTATTATGCACACCCGTTAAGTGACCGATGCAAATCGAACGTCACCGCCGGACGGTGGGCGTGCACATGACCGTAAACGAGTCGATTAGCACGTCGTTTCTCTTATTCAACGCCTTTTTCAACCGGGCGCCGTTACGTCGCCAAACGCGAGTCTCGTAGTATTGGAATTTTTGGAGGAAAGAAAGGTTCTGAGAATTTCAAATTATTATCAGAAAATTAGCATTCCTACTAACTTTTCTTAAAGCACTGGACTGACCCTTAGATAACGAAAAAATGAAAAACGAAATTCTATTTACAAATAGAACTTACAAAAGAGTATCAAAGTTTACAAACAACATTATAACGTTGAAAATATCTTTTAACACTAAACATAAAATTTGAGATTTTTCATTGATAATTATTCATTAGCTCTTTCTTAATTTTGCAACTAACTTTCCAGTCTTCTACGTTGCTTACGTGTAATTTTTCATAATTTCATTAATTTTCAACACATTTATAATTATTCATTAAAAAAAAAAATAAAAATTTAATCAATAAAATCATAATGTTGTTAAAATCATCGCGATAAGTCGGTAAGTGCAGTCATAGCTATAACTATATATCGTCGACAAATATTTACGCCGCAGGATATCGCAGCGACTGTCCCGGACGCGGTACAGCGCAGCATCCGTACACGATGAGAAAGAAAAAGAGAAAGAGAGAGAGGCGTTCCCGCCTTTCAAATAGCGCGACTAAGAGATCTCACTTTCGACGTCGTTTCTGAGGATCGTCACCACTACGGTCGCGTATCCTTTTGTTCGTGTCTAGCCGACGTTGGCGTCTCACCTGTGTCGCTCCTCGTGACTCTCTGCGTGCTTCATCTTCTTTTTGCGCCGCTCCTTCTCGTATTCGGAAAGCCGCCTCCGCCGCTTTTCTGTCTTCCTCTCTCTTTTGTACCCTTCGCGTCTTCGAGGGCAGAGCTACGAGGGGAAAGCGACAGGGTGGCGGCGTCGGTTGAGGGAGCAGGGTAGATGAAAGTCGTGGAAGGGAGACGGAGGAAGGAAGGAAGGGAGAGAGCCTGTGCGTTGAATTAATTCGCGCTTGGCTGACGGCCTCTCGTTTATAACTCTCTCTCTCTCTCTCTCTCTCTCTCTCTCTCTCTCTCTCTCTCTCTCTCTCTCTCTCTCTCT
>QVNW01001407.1:0-20037 GCA_014825475.1 Pseudomyrmex flavicornis | reverse complement strand
TTAATATATATATATATATATATATATATATATATTTATATTATCGTAATTCGGTGTCACAGACATTATATTTTATATTTTTATTTCAAATATTTGCATTCTTTATATTGAAGACAGTAACAATTTTGTCTTCAAGATAAATTTAAAAAATATCGAAATCGTGTATGCAATTTTTGTGTTTATATATTTCTTATCCTTTTAATGACACGACGCGCGACGAAATAGACATTCAACGTGTATTGAAGAGTAGCAAAGGAGCCTGTACCAACAAAGGCGATTCAACGAAACTGCCGGAGATTCTTAGAAATCAAGATAAAGCGTTATTATTTGGAGAAGATGGCGAGAGAGAGAGAGAGAGAGAGATACTTCTACCGCGGGAAACATTATCGAGAGACGCGGGGCATCGTGACTCGAATGATCCTCCTAGAACGGGTTAAGCCGCAATATGCAGTTATCTTGCCCTGCATGCATGCCAAAGCTATAATAACACATCCGTTTAACGTTAGCCGCGGAGTCGGGGGAGGGGGGAGGGGAAGAGGGAGAAGGGAGAGACCTGAGATTGCAACCTGTATTTTCGAGAGTTTACCTCCCTCCCCTTCTTCGTTGCCGCCTCGTGCGCGGCCACCTTCGCCGATTTTCTCTCCCGGACCATCTTGAGAATGGCGTCGTCTAGGCCAGATCGTAGTACGTGGCTCGTTGCGAAACGATGTATAACGCGCGTTATAGGCACCCGGCTATACGTGCGGGAAGGGTGCACACCCTTCTCACCCGAACATAGCCGAATCCACCCTACGCCTTTACGATTATTGTCAGGACCGGCTCGTCTCATCGTCAAATTGTTTACGGTGTTTTACGGTAAATTGAATCCGTCGGCCGGTCGTACGTATCAGTATCGCGAGTTCAGAGTTCGCGGCTTCTTTCGAGTAAAGAATCTTTCGATACAACCAATATATATATTTTTAATCGCTAAAATAAATCGCGAGAAAAAAAACGGAGTTTAAGAAAAACGATTGCTTTTTCAAAATAACGTCGTTTTGCATCATCGAATTTCTTTTAGTTTGCAAAACCCGTGCGTACGAATTTCTTGCACCGCGGTCTTGCACACTCGGATATTAATTTGCCGGACGCGCACATATCGTGTGCGGAGATTCAGAGGCAATTAACGAATCGACCGGAACTCGCCGAAAGTCCTCGGTTGCACGATGATGGATGAACCATTAACCGCCACCGCGGTATCACGGTAACGTGAAGCGCGACTCGGCGTGCTAGACACGCCTGACAGCTGACAGGGTTCGGAGGGCGCCAAGATATATATACGATCGAAGGATGCGCGGTGCCTCCGCACCGTGTCTTCTGGAATATTTAAGTCCCGCCGTCCTGTCTGTAGATTTGACGGGCTCGTTGTTTCTCATCCGACGCCGAACTCGCGTTAGGCGACAATGTTCAAATCGCGGTTAGACGAAAATTAAAACGCGCGAAACTTTGCGTACGGATAATTTTTCTCGATATATAACGCTATACAAATTTTTTAGAAAATAGTTTGTTGTGATGTTTATGAAACTCACACATTTTTATTATCGAACTAATTTAATTAGTTTATTTTATTTTAGAAAAATGAGAGAGAGAGAGAGAAGGAGAGGGAAAGAAAGAGAAATAGCTAACTTTATATTCATCTTCATCGTTCTCCCCGCGCGACTCGCATTCGAGAAAATCACTCTCGGCAATTAGCGGCGAAAAGTTCGCGTTATCAGTTCGTGTTCGCTTTATTAGCCGTTTAATCAGCCGTTTAACGGTTACGAATATGCCTTCCTTCGGCTAAAAGCTCCGACGAAGGCGTCGTAAACGGGACACAGACGTGTATCCACAGTTTTGACACTTTCGAAAACTCCGCGCAATCGTCAAAGTGGCAAGTTTGCGGCGTAAACTCATCGCTTATACTCGCCGCGACAAAGCGAGAGAGCGAATCGCCGCGAAAGGAACGAGGTGATGCCTGGTGGGTCGGAACCACCGCGTGCAAAATAACAAACGACCTGTTGGCTACGCGAACGGGGGTGTAATTTTTTAAGTTTAATTCTGCGGTCCCACGTGACAAACGGGTGGCGGGAGCGCCGCCGCCATTCTGCGCCGCGCGCCGGTCGGATATATTTTACGGCGAAAAAATACACGCAGCAGCGTCGTTTCGTTTTTTTTTAATGATATACCGCAAAATAGTTTTTCAACCAGATAGCGCTCGGTATGTATATATAATTTTTACAAGAGCGCGCTTGAAACGAAAATTATGCAGTGGCGGAGTTGATAAACCTTTATTTTTTCGCGGCGAGATTTGAAAGAAACATGTGTTTCCACATTTGTGTTATAACTCTCAAATAGATATATATTTTCAAATATATATATGTGTGTGTGTGTCAGAGCTGCGTGTAGATTCAGCTCTTTACCGGTGGATATGCAAATGTAATAGAATTAACGTTGGTTCTCCCTCTCTCTCTTTCTCTATGCAGGGGACGAAGAGTGGGACGACGGCAACGAGCAGAATGTCCTGGAGGCGGCCGAACAGGATAACGAAACGACAGCGATTAAGCGTGAGTGTTATTTGTTAGACTGCCAGCTCTCTCATGGACTTTTCTTTAGTATTTACGTACAACAGGTGGTAGCGTTTGCGCTACCGTGAATCATGCGGGTTAAATAGATAAGACACATTTTTTTGTTTTTTTTTTTTTTTACATTTTGCATAGCAACATATTCATAAAATTGATAAACGCGAGAGCTTGACCTGAATTCTTTTTTTGTTTTTTTTTTTTTTTGTGCAGGACTTACAAAGTTTACCTCTTGCACTTGCCCGAATAAATAGGTTAATAGCACACAAGAGTGTTAATAATATTAAGTATATAGTAATTTTTTTCCCATTCCCATAACAATTTAATATTAATTGTATCGAAAATAAATTCCCGCGTGACGCGGGAAATATAAATGTCGGTTGTTTATATTTCAGAGGACGACGAGGAGGAGGAGGAGGAGGAGGAATTGCAGCGGGCGTTCAGCCGTCAGTCAGAAGGTAGGAAATATTAATTTTTCATCGCTTGCGAGAGTCGTAATATCTCTTGTTGCGAGCATTTGCATAATTTCTTAAGCACCCGGCTTGAAATCGGAAATATTTTTCGTTCCATACCTGACACGTAACGCGCACGAGGATTTTTTTTTTTTTTTTTTCTAATCGAAGTACACACAAGTAAAATCGATTTTGTTTTGCGCTCGCGCGCACGATGAGAACCGCGTTTTGAAGTTGCGCACAACAGGTCTCCTTTGCGTAACAATACGAAGAAATTGCGAGAGAAAGAGAGAGTCGCTCGGTGCATTCAGGTACATTACTCGAATTGCCCTACGGGCGCGCAACAATGCGCCGAGATGCATCGTCATTGTTCGAAGGTGTTCAAGAAGCGCGATCCCGCCATAAATCCCATGAATATGGGATTCCTTGGCCCCCGGAGAACGTCGGGAGGAGAGACACGCCACGATAGAACTGTTCCAAGCAACCGAGAGCATCGAACAATGCTGCATCGCGCATTTTTCGCCCGCTTTTCCCCGTGCATATGCGTGCGTGCATGATGAGGCGCACGATGTTTTTGTCGACGAAACGACGAGAATTTTAATCCCTCGTTTGGTGGCACACACGCGGCTTGTGCGCGCGAACACGAACGTGTTTGATTATTTTATATCGCGACGTTATATTTCATCGTCATATATTCGAAATCAATACAAAATGAAACATTTTCGTCGCACCGCGACATGTGTTTCACGAATATATTATTAAGCGCATTTATTTACATAAACATTTACGAAACTTCCTTTGCAACGTAATCCGCGAAACATATATTAAGTAGCATTTTAAATTTCGCTGTTAATTCATACATTTGTCTCTGATTTACGTATTTCAATTAATAAATGTTGTCACTAACCGGACCGATTTGCGCTTTTCAAACATTTGTTGAATTCGTTTCGATCATTTAACGTTATCGAAACGCGTAAATATGAATTTTTCAATTCTCGCCAATGGAATAGCCAGCGAAACATATTAACCGCGAATAGTATCTCCCCGGCGACGTCTACTTTTCGTTTCTTCCGCAGTCTCCGAACGGTTTCCTCTTCCTCCTTTCCTTCTTCTCTCCCCTCTCTCTCTCTCTCTCTCTCTTGCTCTGAAACTATTTTTGCTCTAAGTAAAATTTCCGCGTCCCCTGCGGTGTGCGCGGGAGCGGCGTGTGCCCTGCGGTGCCGCCCTTTTTACGTAACTGGCGAAACTGTCTCGAAAGATTCGTACCTTTCCCAAGTATCCAGCAGTTTTCCTCCCCGAGGAGGCCCGGGGAAGATCAAACCTTTATCCGCTTCCCCGTACGTACGGGCACGATTATTATTTCAGGTTACCTCTCGCAAAGTGTACTTGCGCGCGCGCGCGCGCTTTATACCTCGGAGGTAAAACCGGCTTGGAGGAGCTCGCGGAGAACGAGGTTGCCTCCCGCAGGAGGCGGCCCGCGCTCCCACGGGAGACGCCTCGTCCGTCTGCTTACCTGAAAACATCGGGTTTCCTTCGTTTCTTTAATGCTCCGTGTAGCCGCGCGCCGCGCTCATTAAACCATTGGGACATCGTTATTTTCTCTTCTTCGCTCTCATTTCTCAACCCGATGAACACGCTAATGTTCTCTCACAACGATCGGCGTTTGACCGTTCGGAGCCAAACCTTTTGTGAGTCTATCCTCGAAGTGAAGTCGGTAACTTGCAAGTCTACGTTTCTCTGTATGATTGCGAACGTTTGGGAAAAATAATATTGTGTGCGTGTGTTTTGTTTTTTTTTATGTTTACGAATTGTTACGTCAGACCGAGCGAGTATTTCAAGCTAAGTACTGCGCAATAAAAATGTGTGTTACTGAATTTGCTAAGATATTAAAGCGGAAGTTGCGTCTAAATATGTTTATCTCAGTTTAATTGACAAATGGTGTGACAAATATTGGTGGCCGCAGAAACGCAATCGTTTACGTTGCTCTTGAAACTCTTTATTATTTAATAGGAATGAAGATTCGTAATAGATCTACACAAGAGTAGCTGCTTATCAAAATAAAAATCGTTGCAAAAAACGTGATTACGTTCTGCCAAACGTGGTCATTATTTTTGTCTTTTTGCAGAAATACGACGTTCAAAGTTCGACGATACGTTTGTCGTTTGGAGATATATAACATTTTCAGAACACCTATTATTTATTTGTACAATGTAATGATAAAACGTCACGTTGAGAAGGAATGTATTTTATAAAACGCTTTTTGCTTTTGACATCTAGTAGCGCGCGATTTTGACATTTTCCACGCTCGTCACTTATTCGTCGAACAATTTTGACACGCCGCAAAATGTGACAACGCGTTTAGTTATATATCTGATCTATTTAAGACGAGGTGATAATTAACGTATGTGACTCGTATGCCCCTCGCTGCGGCGAGAATTTCTAACGCTCGTGACGCATTATCTGATCACGCGATTATTTTTTCGAGATAAGATATTTGCCCTTCAGAATCGTACAAATATATCGATTTCTTCGCGAGAGAGAGAGAGAGAGAGAGAGAAATATCGTTTCTATATAAAATAACATTTCAACATCTAGGGATAAAATCAAAATATAAAGTAATATTTGTTCGTAGTAGACGTACACAGAAGAGAATTTTCTATATCTTTCCGAGATATTTTGTTTTACGTCGTAAAATTATTTGATGGCCACTTTATCGACGAAAATAAATAACGCTAAAGCGTTACTGCGGTTGAAGGAGGGAGATATCGTTTGGACGATATAAGTGTGTAATGGGACTTTGGTTACGAGATATATCGACATAATATGCAGCGCGGGGATCACCTGTGCCACCTGCGCCACCCTATCACCATTTCGGAAGGAATTGGGCCGCGTGGCAATTCTTCTCGTTATATTAGAGAGATGATTATGACGCAGAGCGTACCTCCCTCCCTCCATCCGATCTCTTAAGCCCGAGGCTTGCCGAACGTGAAATAGCGTTTCCCGATATTTTTGTTTGGTCGATGGATAAACTGAGAAAATGAGCACCTTCACAAACTGTTGAATTTTAATTCTACTACGCATTCGCGTGCGTATTGAAATTTTTTTTTTTTTTGTTTTTTTACCAAAACACACGCGTAACAAGGAAAAATATATAGAAAATCCAAGAGATTAAAGTAGATCAAGTGATAATACGCGCTCGGTTCCAAAGAAATAGATACTACGCGCAGAAGCGCTAATGAACTCTAAGTATAGCGAGTTTTTTGTGACACGGCGATGAGACAAACGTTCCCTCGCGCGCGTTTATGTATTATTAGTATTATTATTATTATTAATATTGTCGAGGGAATATTGGTTTCTTTTTGCTGTAAAGGCAGCACAGACACAGAAAGAAAAGAACGCGGGAACAGATGAAGGAAGAGAAAAAATGGATACAGGTTAACGCCTTATTGCAACCTTCAACTGAAGAAAAGAAGAGGGAGAAAGAGAGAGAGAGAGAGAATGAGAAATCGACCTTCGAAGGGCTGCCGCGAGTAACCTCCGTCGGGACCAGATTATTCATTCGGTCGAGTTACTTTTCTCTCCTCTCTGTATCTCGTCATTGCTCGCGAACGTAACCAATTAGCGATCGCCGATGCTCCTCATCTCCCTACCGCTGTAATTTTCTTATTACAGCGTTTATTCAATCATTGTTTGTTTTCATTTCGATATCGATTGACGCGATCGACTCTGCGTCAAAATAAATGTTAAATTAATTTTTATCCCGAGTCTGATTTCGAATTTGTGTGGTTTTCATCCGATAATCGACTTATGTCACACAGTGACATTTTTATATCTTGCGCCGACGAATTCTCTCTCACCCTGACGAATTACCGAGTGGGGAAAAGTAACGCGAGCTAAATTACACGATGCGCAAAACTTTCGCGATGCCCGCGATGGAAATTCGTCGGACGGATAAGCGAAAAGTTGCCGAGCCGCTCTCGTGACAGATTGAAATCTCTGACATTAAGAAAATGGGGAAATCTCGAATCCCGATGGGAAAAGCCGGCAACTCCTCGGGCCCGATGGTGGGTGACGGCGCGGTGGCCGGGGATGACGGTCGGCAGGCAGAGAGACGGTTGTACCATCACTTGGAATATTCCTGTCTCGCGTGAATTGTCTCCCAGGATTTTGTAATAATTGTCGTGACAGATTTGAGAGGTTTTGATGAAAAATTCACGTTGAAGACGAGAGAAACAAAGGGGAAAAAATTTCTTTGTTTATTTGTATACACGAAAAGCGCATACTGTATTATTTGTTTTTGTGTGTACATGAACAATTACCTTTAGGAACAAGATACGTAAATTCAGTCTCGATTGCGAGAAAAGCTAAAAAAAAAACATGCACAAAACACGAATAGAAAATGTAGACAATGATATAGTGATTCGACGCAAGTGAATGCACGATTCTGATTTGAAACAACAATGTAAAATAATCAACAATGAAATAATCGCATCGAGCGGTCTTGATCTTGACTTCCCTCTGGGAAGCTGGAAAGTCCTGTAGAGCCGGTCGGTACAGCTGCGACCAAGTGGAAGCTGCGAGGGGAGTAAAGAGGGTGGCTGAGGGTAAAGAGGAGGAGGTTCGGGAGGACAGACGCTCTTGGGGTGCGGCGGAGGATTGAGGGGAAAGGAGGGTATATTATGGGGAATGCCAGGGGAATCCCAAGGGACCCTAAGAGCAGCCCCGTGCGCATGCGTCGAGCTGATTAGTTCCCCCCTCCCTCTTTTGCCCTCTTCTCATCCCTCCGTTCCCTCTCCCTCTTTTGCGTTCCCGAGTGCTGGCAGCGCCAGAGGAGAGCACGGAGTCCCTCGGGACCTGGCCCCGCTGCCTCTTCGCGCCCACTCACCCTCTTCCTCCTCATCGCTACGTCTCTTTCTCCACCACTCCCTCTTCGTTCGTCTTTCTCCTTATCTTACTCTCACATGCCGTCGCTCTCTTTCTTTTGCCGTTGTATCTTCCAGTTTCTCTTCCTCTCTTTATGGTAGCTTCTCCTTTTTACGTTGTTGCGTCTTACACTCCCGATACTGGCACCCACTAATAAAACCCTCCTTTCCCCACTCTCCCTCGCTTTCATCTATCTGTCTTCATCTCGCTCTGTATCTTCATCTCTCTTCCTTCTCTTCCTTCCGCTCGCTTCATCTTCACGTCTGGCACGTGTTCCTCTTTCCTTCTCGTTCTCCTTCCTTCTCGCTTTCCACGTTTTACGTCCCGCGTCTTATATTCCCGATAGAGCGTCCGCTAATAAAGCTGTATTTCGTAAGCCCCTGCGAGTTCTCCGAACATTTTGGGGAATCGCGTTTCCATGGCGCGCACGCGGTCGCAATTGCATGTTTAGTCGGGTCGCGGTCGATGATGAGTAATTCATTCGAGGGCGGCTTGCGAGTTAACAAAAATGCAGAACAATTTTCTGCTCTTCGTCACGTCTTCCACGAGAAAAATCACCGACACCGAAGAAACGACACATTCGCCATTTTTTCAACTAAAAATGGGAATTTCGAAAGATTTTTTCTCACGTTTCCTCTGTCATTTATTTTTTTTTTTTTTTAGTACATATCTAGCTCTAAATATTATTTCTTATGACGTACAAACTATTCGACTTTTTATTTTGCAAAGATAATAAAAATTGGAAATTAACTAACTCGAATCAAAGTTTCTCTGAAACCCGAATCGAATCGCCCGATAGGACACCGCTGTCCGTTGTTTCGAGTCGCCTGTTTTCCGGCGTCCGCGTCGAACATTTACGATGTAGCTGGTGACAAGCAAGCGGGAGTCACGAGTCTCAACTGACTCCTGATCCAGAAGCAAGGAGTACTGGTTTCTAGATACAATGGACGCGCTTTCTCGACGCGACTGTACCTGGCGATATAAGGATGTCCCAGGTGACGAGCTGCCTCGGGCCGTGGCGCAGCTCCTACGTATCCCACGGGACCGACTCCAGGCCTCTCTATCTCTCTCTCATCCTTCTCTTCCTCTCCTCGTCCCGCTTTCCTACCCCTCTTGTTACCTACCTACCCATCCCGTCGCTCTTCGTCCTTCCTCTCCTTCGTAAACCCACACGACGAATCCTTCGCGTAACTGTGTTTCGCCCACGCTCACATCTACGCGAATCCCTCACGTTCGCGTGTGCATTGCACAAAATGCACGAGGACGCGCTTCGCGTATAAGCGCATACACACACACACACACATACACACACACATCCCGACACATTTTTCGCGGATACAACCGTAGTCACGAAGATACTCGAACACGCGCGGGTAATTCGTCTTCTTTTCCCGGTTACATCCCGGCAACAATGTGCGTGGAACCGAAACGTATTTCCGTGGCGCCGCGGACAAATAGGTTGTGTGGTATACACAGTATATACGGTCTCATTATAAAGTCGTTCTCTCCGTGCCGTCACTTTGCACTCCGTATGTTCTATCACGTAGCAGGTTATCTACTACGCGCGCGACCGAACTCTTGCGCGGGGAGAGGATACGATTTTCGATCGCGAGAAACTCGGACGGCACAATTTGTCAAAATTTCCAAACTAATTTGCTCGAAATTGAATGAAAAAAACAAATGTAACAATATTTTTCATTTCTTTTAATTTCTGCAAAAACCGCATAACGACAAGGCGTTTTTTGTCTCGAAACGCAGCTGCAAATGCAATTATTGTCGCAAACAGCTGTTTGACGGGAAAAATTGATTCCGAAGCGCGTACTGTTCCTTGCGGCGCGAGGCATTACTTTTCTGATAAATCGTTTCCGCTGCGCAAAGCGGCTTTCCGGGGAAAACGTTCCCAGGCGAAACGGTATTACGAAGCGACACTTCGGTCGCGCTTTAAATTGAACAATTCGCAGCCGTCGCTCGCTCCGCGTCTAAGCGAAGACCAGAGAATGGCGAACTCTTCTTTCGAGCGCGAGATTAGCGCGGACACACCGGAGATTAGTCCGACTACTGCAATCGCGGCTTCGCTCCTGATCTGCTGCGGGATAACTGACAAAAGGGAAATATCACCTGTTATTTCTCTCGCGCGAAACGAGAGAGAGAGAGAGAGAGAAAAGAGAAAGAGTCTCCGAGAGCAAGTGCGTGTTAGATGGATGCGCGAAAAAGAATTCTCGGACGGAAACTCACCTAATAACTACGACTAATAACTCGTGGCAGTCGTTCGCCACGAGTAAAGGAGCTCCTTCCCAGCTCTTCCCTCCGATAAAAGTTGTCAGTAACTCGAGGAGATAAAAGGTATCGGTATCCCGAGGCTATACTAACGATCCTGCTCCTAAAACCTATATTCTTGTGACTCACTCGCTCTTTCTCTTTCTTTCTATCTCTTTCTCTCCTTCTCATCAATTTTCGTATAACGTCCTTAGTGCTTCCCATTCGTTTACTTATACGACGTCTAATAATCCAGAAAAGCGTAAATTATCTAAAATATGTGCAGACTGAAATAAAATAGAGACTAAGATAAATAAAATAAAGATACTAAGATATGCACGTGTTTTTAAAACTGATACAAAATATAACACGTAACTATATGTTATATCTAATAAAAGACAAACTAAAAAAGTTTCGGAATTGATTGGCACATTGTGCGCAAATATAGGTCGCACCTATGCAAACAAAAAAAATATGTGGAACTATCGCGGTGATGCCATTAGCGCGAAATCGGCCGCGGCGCATTGAAGCAGCAAAGTTTCTCGCGTGGAACACATCAGGATGCATCGCGAGGGAAGGGATTTCGTTTTCTCCCGGTCGATGACGTTCCGGGACACACCGGTGAGCTGCTCTCGTATCGAGATATGACTGAAGCAGTCGTACCCCCGGATACCTGGGGAACCCGAGGGCCAACGAGGCGACGCAACCCAACTTAACTTTTGCACGAACATATGGTATCGGGGTACCGCGCTAACTTTATGCTAATCTTCTCTCCTTAGGCTGTATACCGGCACTTCGCACAATGAAAGCCTGCGTCGCAGGAAACTCGCCCGTCCTGTTACTCGGTACTACTTTTCGCGGCTTCTGCGAGTTAACTTTAAAGGGACATGCAATCCTCGCGAATGTGCATAAAAGCATTACATGTATATAGTTTTATACGCGCACGCACACGCGATATCTTTGAAAATGTCTTCGAAAATCTTATATAATATTTGTATAGGATTTTTTTTATTCCCGTTTTTTTTTTATAATGTAACAAAAATTGTATTAATATTTTAAAATGTATTAATATATTTCTATAATTCTATTAATAATGTAAAATATTAAATGTTAAAAATATGAATATTATGTGAGTGTTAAATAATTGAAATTTGAAATCATTATATTGAACCGCTAATATTATAATTTAAAACAGCTTTTTATTTTATTGTATATTTTTAAAAGTCAAACGTAAATCTTCCTACACGCATATTTCTCTAAAAATATAAAAAATATCGAAAATAAATAAATTTGTGTGATATTTTAAGCTGAAGTGAAACTCTTCATCGAGCTTAGCCGGAATGTGGCTTCGAGAGAACGTTTTTATAGATCGAAATTTCGCCGCAGCGGAAGCACCCCCGCGAACTTCATACCACGGCACACGGAATGGACCGTAAAGGGGTGTACACACCTGCGTGTCGTAAACGCGAACATTACGAGGCCGTAAGCTCTCGCGGAACCAGTTAACCGGAGAATTAGCGGCGCCGGCAAACTCGAAATTACGTGCGCGTACACGCGGCTTTTGACATGGCTCGGAAAGGGGTCCGACCCTTGACAAACGCGTTGAGAGAGGAAAGGGGGGTTGTGTATAAATTTCGCCGGGTGGCACGCTTCATTTAAGTGCGCCGGACAGCGGTCAGCGTTAAAGCCGCTGGAACTTTTGGCTTAATCCGAAACGTGAAGGGAAAACGTTTAGATACTGGAGATACTCGTCATGGACATAGTGATCGAAAATAAAGAACAAAGGAATATAAGAATACGAGCATGTATTTGCTTGAGATGCTTTGCGTTCAATTAAATACAAAAACTAATCTCTTTCTCGGTGGTAATCTTCATTTGATATTTTTAATATATCCGCGCGACAAACGAGACTGATTACAAATTTATGCGCAGAATAACGAAATTAGACATAATTTCTCTCTCTCTTTCTCTCTCTCTCTCTCTCTTTCCAAGTAAAGTTAGCTTCGCATTTTTTAAGACTGCGAAAGTTGTTTCTTGGGGAAAGAAATCGGTCGCGTATGGATAACATCGACGAAGAGTAGACGCGCCCCAGCAGAGACATCGGTCCAAATTAATTCCTACATAGTCGATACATACATACGCTCACACACACGCACACACGCGTATACAGTATATCCGCAGTATATATACATACATATATATATATATATACATATATATATGTAGCAGCAAGGATACAGAACTGATAGTCCTGCAATGGCGGAGTACAAGGAACAGCCATCTTTCTCAGAAAGAAATTAAAGTTTTCCCCGAGGTATAGTCTTCCCCGGTCCTCCCCGGTCCAACCGTCTTTCTCTCTCTCTCTCTCTCTCTCTCTCTTTCTCTCTTTCTCTCTTTCTGTCTTTGTGTCTTCTTCTCTCACCGTTATCTTGAGCCGCGTCTCGACGTTAGGGCCGGGAAGGTCGAAGGATACTGCCGTAGAA
The DNA here is from genome assembly GCA_014825475.1 of Pseudomyrmex flavicornis. Lineage (NCBI taxonomy): Eukaryota > Metazoa > Arthropoda > Insecta > Hymenoptera > Formicidae > Pseudomyrmex > Pseudomyrmex flavicornis. Next base: position 7,329 of record QVNW01001407.1, on the reverse strand, counting down.
CGTCGTGGTATGCCGTGTTGTGGGAGGGGGTGGTTGTAGGGTGGCACTGGCTAGCCCATTGCTATTGTTTGTGACGCTCCCCGGGGACGGACCTGCCCTTAACAGTGGCATGTGCCGATGACACTGTACCGGGTGTCCGCGATACCACTTGCCTCTGTCGCCCTCAATGCATCCGATCTGATCATTAGACGACCCGAGAAGCGAAATCCTATCAATTGTAACCGACGATCGTTGCGTCCGCGTCATTGTCACAAAAACTTCGCAGCGGAGATTTGTATAAATTAATTAAATATAGATTTTCTTTTGTTTTTTTTTTTTTTTTTAATATAAACATATGTATATATATGTGTGTGTGTGTCTATTTTTAGACGTGGCATTGTGGAACTTGTCGCGTGTTACATTCGTAGTCACGAATTATGAAAGCTCATTTCCACCCGCGGTCATTATGCCACACCGATGGTCAAAATTAGCTTGTACGCGCGCGCGCGTGTGTCGGCGGTGTCTATTATTTCCGGATGAATTAGCTAGGTTCAAAAGTCGCGGCAGCGGCAACTGCAATTCCATTTCCCCGGGAAAAGGGACCGCACACTCGCGTTTTATTTCGTCGGCGGTTTCGGCGGTGGCGTCGATGATATCGGCCGAGACGGTCAATTAAAAACATATCAGCCGGCCAGACGCTTCGAAATTTGAGTGCTGAGCGAGAATTGGAGCGCCCCGGAAATGCTGCGCGTTGACTCATATCTTGCGCGAACAGAGGGTAGAATCTCGATGATATGTAAATATCCAAATTACTCGACAATATTCGAACATCTCGAGTTTTCGCAATTGCTATTAATTAAGTATTGGATTTTGAAGTTGCATCTCTTTAATTTTATATCGTCTGTAATTTCTACGTTATTTCTAAGTTATGCGTTTTTTTTTTCTGATATTGTTGCTTACTCATTCAAGAGAAAAATTCTTCATCACAATTAAAAGATTTCGATGAGAGAGTTGTTGTGCACGCTTCTCAATAGGACGGTGTATCACGTGACGATAGAGAATAAGCATATATCGTTAATAAGACAAACGTAAATTAAAGGGTCAGCTTACCACGATAATTTGTATTGTCACGTGACGCTTTTGCTCTCGCAATCTAGGGGGAGGGGTCGTCGGCGCTTAATTGGGCTGTCATTACGCGGACGTCTTGCGGGATATTAGACTCCATTTAAATTACGTAAAACGATATTAATGATAAATCGACGACACGTCGATTTATGTGTATACGAAATCATTCTTCGCGCTCACGTGTTTTGTTTCATGTTATTTAGGCTCAGTGCACACTGTAGAATCATGAAAAAAAAAAACCATGAATCAGAAGTCGCGACAGATCATTTCGCCGTCCGAAAAGTATCGAAAATAATTGTCGCTACTCGGATTATTGATTTCCCGCGCATCGAAATAAATCTTCGAAAGTATCAACCGTCTCTTTAGTATCTCTGGTATTAAAAATACATAATGTAACGTCTGCGATACTATCGAAATATTGTAATAGCATCTTTACGTCTTTTCGCGCCCGTGGATCTAATTCCGACGGAATGAGAACCACGACTGTGAGAGTCACTGGCGCGATCCCGCGGGACCACTGGGAGCAGTGGGAAGCCTCTGTACCCGTGCTGGGGCTATACCGGGCTACGCCGTGGAGAGGGCGCTCCCCAAGGAGGTAATTACCCTCCCTGCCGCCGCCCGGTCACCCACAAGCCATCGCAACTTCAACTCCTGCCGGAGTTACATGCTAATACAAAACCAAAACCGGTTCCCAACAGCTTCGCTCGCTGCCGGTCGAATTCCCAAAATTCATATACATACATATCGCACACGTATGCACGTTATGTACATATACATATATATATGCGCAATACATACAGTGACAATGCGGACAAGCAGGAGCGCGCGTGAAAAATGATGCTGGATGGCCGCGCGATGCAATCGATTCCCAGTATATTTACGCGTAATATCTGACCGGTAGTGCGTTTAATGTATGTCGCGTCAATGCAAACATTGCGGTTAAATTTTTTTTTCCCCACGCGCAAACACGAGTTAAATAAATTTTTTTGCCAGCTGTATTTTACACAAAAAGACTATTTGCTATCTGGTATGTGTGTCAAAAAAAAAAACAACAAAAAAGTCACATCGCGCAACGCTAACGTGTTGTAATACGTGTGCGCGTGTGGCAGCAATAGAAATTTATTCGCATAAAAAGGTTCAGCACAGTCGCAGCAAAGTGCGGCAACGCGCATATTGTTTCGAATGTGCCGTACAAATAAATATTTTTCGCGTTTGTTTTCGCAAAATGAGGAATAAAATCGCAAATGTTATCGTCATCACGGATTATATTTGATTTTCGCATTTTTGTCTTTTTTTTTTTACGAAAAAGAAAAGAGCAACAATGATTATTTCTCTCATTTTTTTTTTTTTTTTTTTTTTTCCAATTTCGTGTATCCCTCGTTTCGACGTCACGAGAGCGCGGAAACTTGTGTGTGGAGAGAGTTTGTTTTTCCATAAAAAAAAAAAAAAACCTTTATATCCCACCTGAAATTTTTATTCTATATTTCGTTTCGCGTTGGGCGTTTCGTGTGTCGCTGCGCGGCGAATTCGTTTTTTAATTGGCAAATTTATTTGTTGCGTCCTGTACACGCGCGCACTCACCGAAATCGCCCTGGATCGCTTCGTGTTACAAGGATACAGGGATATTACGATTTTACGTCGGCAACACGCGTATCACTCGATAACATTCTCGCCGCGCGGAATGTCCGGACGTAATGGTTCGAGGTATCGGTTTTTAGGTATCGGATGACGGTGATATCGAAACAATTTTGCGAACGAGAGAGCCCGAATGCGATTCCGGATTTTCGCGCACCGGATTAAATATTCGCTCGCACAATCTAGGGCGCCGCAAAAATTCGTGATTGCGCGCGCCTGGAAATGAATAGGCAGTTTTCTTTTCTCTCTTTCTTTCTTTCTCTCTTTTATTTTTTGTTTTGTTTTTTTTTAGTCAACTGTGACTTCTCTTTTCTCTCTCTGTGCATTTTCGGCAACAACAGCGAACTGATTACCAACGAAAAAAAAAAAAAAAAAAAAAAAAAAAAAAAGTACTATTGCGCACCGCGGACTTCCGGGTTATTTATACGAGTTATCTCGTCCCTGAAGCGCGCCGCGAACTCGCGCGCGAGCGCGCGTCGCGCAGTTGTGTAGCTGCAATGTTCGCGCCGTGACTTACGAGCGATGATAATTCCCAGCAGCTTGAGTGCCGTGGCTTTTCGCTCCACCGCAGTCTTAACGTTTTATTCCCCGCCGCGGTTTCCCGCGGTATCATCTTATCAGTGAGTTATTTGCGCAACGCGCGTTACAGAAGCAGAACGTAGAAGAAGAAATTAACTAAGAGTTCGCGACTCGCTGAGGTCTTTCTGGTGATTTGCTGTCTTACGGTAGCGCCTCGTTCCGACGCGTGATATAACGAGTTATTTTTCTCTCGAACTGTAATTGTCACATATTGTGTATTGATTTTTATTTCCCTGAAACAAGTATAAGTTTCAAGAAAAAGCACATCGTTACAAGAATAAAATGCAATAACGTTTCGAAGTAAAGAGAAAAAGAAATATATACACATTAGAGTTAGCTTCTCCGCGGAGAACTCGTTACAATCTCTCGCGATCAGCTCGCTTCACTCGTCCGATATTACGGCACCTAATAAAAATAATCCCCCGATACGCGCGAAAGTACGTGCGGAGAGCGAGCGCGCGAATATTTTATCACCTGCGCCGCGCTAATAAAACCGCGCGATAAACAGCATCGACCGGCTATCGCGTTGCCGATGTATCATACCGGTTACGAAGACGTAATTTTTTTTTTTTTTTTTCCCGTTGTATCGACGCGGACGCCGTAAAGTTCGATTATCGATGCGCGCGTTTTGGTCGTCGCGGTTGTTTTCCCGCAAGTTGTGCTTAAAGTCGCGCGTATTCCGGTGGGAAATTTGAATTTTGGCCGGTCTTCCTCGTGCTGTATGCACGTGTGCTTATGTTCTGCACACGTGTATGTGTGTGTCGGTCCAAGGCGGTTCGGTCTCCTATGCGCAGGAATGGGCTGTGGGAGCCAATATCACCGGGGTATGGCTCCCGCGGGATCGCCGCGCTCCGCTCTTTTCCACCCTTTCCCGTATTATTCGCGTCCGCGCGAGCGGCATCATCTGCGCGGCGCCAGGCGTAGGCTCCGCGTATCTCCGAGCTCGTTCCGCTCGATCGCCCGAAATCCCATGAAATTTCAATGTGGAATCCTTATTAAGGATCCGGCCTGTGCGCGAAACCGGGTTGCCCGGTCGGTGAGGATTTTGGCGCCGTGTTAAACAGGACCAAGTTAATAGAATGATTTAACTCTCGTTTAAGACATCCATGTCAAATCTATTAATTCTTAAATAGTTAAACGCGGTGTGTGTGTGTGTGCGCGCGCGCGTGCGCGTGTGTCTTAGATGAAAATCTAGATCTTCTTAAAGAAGAAGTACGACGTTTAAAATAATAATATCCTTAAAATGTTTGCTAAAATAGACTTTGGATTAATACTTATCGAATGTTTCGTCTTTACAAAATAAATCGAAATAATTTTACTAATACAATTAGCGTTTTTTTTTTTTTTTTCATTTCAGATTTTCTGCAAGATGGCGGGCCAACTTCCGTCCAGGGTCCTGATTTGGAGAATCAGAACAGCCTCGACAGCGGTGAGCCATTCGTTTGTTCGCGTCGAATATATTTGCATTAAATAGATTACGCGACGAGCGTTAACGTTATGTAAAGAGCGGACGAGATTCTCTTACGATGTCACGCTTATCGCTCGTTTTTAAACTTTTAATTATCTTCACGTCTGCGATAATTTCACTTTGCAATTACAGCGATTAGAGGATCGCCTACAGATCGTCTTCGTATTAAAAGTACAGTATTTCTCAGTGATCCGTACATATTCTAACAGACAACCCCGTCAGGCTATAAAAAAGGGATTGCTCCCCTTCGCGTCTGCAATTGCTCGTTTTGACTGGTGGAAAATTCGAGGATAAGGTTCTCGAATGGCGCGGCAGGTTCGAAACGGAAGGATTTAAAGAGACTTTACAAGAAACTTTGAATTACGATGTACGAACGAGATCTCGAACAGCGGAGGTTTCCGCTTCGACGTCGAAGGGATAAGTACAAAGTGGAATTGACCTCAGAGGGAGAAACCTCCTTCGCTTTTATGCTCGGAGGGTTCTCCGAGAAATCTCTCGAAACAAACGGCGATGCATTTGGGTCGAAGTGTTTTTAGTACATATCGAAGTCTAATCGAGAGTTTCAATTAAAACAGACAAAACATTTTAACGTAATAGTTACTCTTTTTTAGAGAAAAGACATTAAAGACATTAAAATAAATTTACACACACACATAAAATTTTCTCATTACTAAAACAAACATTTACCATTCATCAGTTCCCGCAATGCGTGTTGTTAACGCGAAACGCGATAATATGCTAATGCAAAATACTAAATAAGGGAAATAGTGTTCCCTCGCGCAGCTTAAATGAAAACTAGATAGTACTCTCAGACACATCTCTTCTCGGCGCACGAGTCACGAATACAATGGATCTCATGCATTCGACATATGCTCTCTGTAACTCGATTACTTTGTAACAGTCAGAGCTTTGGTAAGGGACGTAGAGCTTGAGCCGACTTAAGTTGACTAATCTCTCTTCGGCTCCGTAGTAGCCGATGGGCAGACTGTGCTAGCGTCCGATAGATAAATCTATTGGATGTCAAAGTCATCTCGCGGAATTTCTATTTATTCTTTCGAGAACGATGACGTGCGTCATTCTAGCCATTTATTATTTCCTCTGGATTTAATGTTAGAACAAAGTTTCTTCCTGATATATAAAAAATAAATTAAAAATATATAAATATAAATTTATAAAGTTCAACGTTCAAAACTGCAATATACGACGGAATGTTTTTGTTTTTATCGCGATTTAAAATTGCACAATTTGCCGATCTGATAATGGCATGCCTTTTAATTTATTACGTAACGATTTTATTATCTTTTTTTTTCCGACACTTGCACCGGAAATAAATACATGCTCGAAGTTGATACCTCTGGAATTTGCGATCCGTCAGCGAGAGAAAATCTCACGGAAACGCCAACCATTACTTTGCCGGAAATTCGCGAGACTCCTCGACGTCCGGCCCACCCAGAGCTGCCGAGCTCTCCCCGATGACTGCGCAATAATTGGGGGATTACCGCTTTCATAATGGCTAACGTAGTTTCCGCGAATTCGACATACGCTTATATACGCGGTGATTCGATTAGCGCGCACTAACAGAGGGATCGGGCTTCGAGTTTGAGACGAACTGGACGAAGTTGGCCGGCCCTGGTCGTCGTCGAGGTTGGCGGAAGAGAGTTGGGAGAAGGAGGGTCGGTTGGGTCGGTCGGCCAGCTTGGCCGACGGCTAGCCAGCTAGCTAACGCACTCCTGGGAAGACGTAAATGTGTCCCTTTAGTGCCAGCTTCCGTCCTGCGATACGCCTGCCAAAGGGCTTCGTCCACTTCGTCTCTCTCTTCCTTTCTCGCTTTCTCCCGCATAAAAGCGTGTATGTCTTAGGATCCCATTGACGCACAGACATTCATTTTGCCGCGGGATTCGTGCGATCGTTCGTTTCTCCTCTCTCTCTCTCTCGTCGAAGTCGATCGAAGTGTCGCGATCTTTGATCGGGAAACATTGTCTCACATAAACAGTAAATTTGAAAACGCTTGTTTTTGAAAAAGCAAAACAATAAAACGCGAGGTCGATGTCGAGCAAAACAGATGTAACGTATATTTTAAAAGTAAACAATATTATAAAGAAAGTACGAGACGTTTCGAGCTCTCGTGAGTCTTCATCAGTCGCAAGTTACAAAATAAAATAAAATAAATTACAATTCGGTGGCAGATAAAAGTGATAGATAAAAGTGAGTGCAAAGGTCATCAGAAAAATTCTTTATTAGGACGTGCGCTAAAGAATTTTTCTGACGAACTTCGCACTCACTCTCATCTACCATCGAATTTAATTGTAACTTATTTTATTTTATTTTGTAACTTGCGACTGATGAAGACTCACGTAAGAGCTCGAAACGTCTCGTACTTTCTTTGTAATATTACTTACTTTTAAAATATACGTTACAACCTCATTTATACACGATGAGTTCTTTGTCTCTTCGTTAACCTTTAAAGGACGGGAAAATTTTGGTTCAAATCGACCTTTTAATTTATCTGAAATGTATGTATAATTTTATCGGATTAGTCGGTA
>QVNW01001406.1:0-15200 GCA_014825475.1 Pseudomyrmex flavicornis | reverse complement strand
TATCTATGATCTTATTGGTCAACAACTAGTAAATTTGCTCACTTTGGTAATTTTCACTACATTGCATGGATACAGAATTGACCCCCAGAAAAATATTTCTTGCTCACTTTTTGCTCACTGAGCAGTTGTACTATAGTTGAGTTGTCTGAACGCACCCATTTATAGCATCAACTAATTCCTCTAGGTCTGTTTTGATCACTGCAATGTCTGCCACGGACGCAAACAAAGATCCGTATTCGCATGTTGCGAAAGGAATTCTAAAATTGAAAAACGATCAGACAATAAGCAAGAAGTAAGTTTTTAGAAAACGCTCATTTTGTATTTAAGAAACTACCACAGCTCCTTGATAGCGGGAGTTCATTTTTTGAGCGGATCGGATTCGGCCTAAATGAGTGACGCTGATCTGTCATTCTTTTAAATAACAATATTGCTTCTTTTCTTATTGAAATAACAATCAATTATCACACATTATCACATTATTAGAAATTGTTTTTCAGGAAAAAGAACAAAGATGGAAAGAAGAAAAAGCTGGTGGAAGTTTCAAAGATTGTCCTCGATGAGGACAAGTCACAAAAGGTAGAGATAAAACGGACAAAAGCAGAGTTAGCATTTCAGAAAATGCAAGAGAAAATGGTAAGACATGTACAAATGTTTTTCAAGTATTTACTTGTTTAAAGTTTTAAATGACACACTAATACATGTTTTGGATAATTGGTATTGATAATTTTAACTTCACTTTGCAGCAAACCGAAAGAATTAAACAAAAAGCCTCAAAGACGCATAAACAACGTGTGGAGGAATTCAATCGACATCTGGACAGTTTAACTGAACACTTCGACATACCTAAAGTGAGCTGGACGAAATAAATTTCTTCAAACTTTATTTCTTATATAATTTATACGTATGTACATGAGTATCTTATAACCATTTTCATTTTGTTAAACATATATTTAATTGTATTTATATAAAATTATATCTTAGTCTATGTTATATATAATTGTGTGTCAAGTTATTATTTTCTTTTCTTATCCTATAAACTATGTATACTATAGCCATACTTTTAGACTTTGTCTTAAAAATGATTAAGTTGTAGTCTTCATGTGTAAATAACTTCTGTATATAAATATATAAAACTTATTAAGATATACAAAATATTACAAACATATATTTGCACACTTGTATAAAACCCAAGTACATTTAGTGTTACATTATAAGAAAATTAAAAACACATTGTACACTGATGCAAGTAAATCGCATAGTGTGAAGAAAAATACGGAAGAATCATCTTTTTACTCTGCAATACAATTTACTTGATATCAGTGAGTACATTTATATTGTTGTAAAATTAGACATATTTAGAAAAAGTCATCATGTTCGTAACGTACATATATACCCGCGTAAAGTGTATGTAAAATGGACGGAATATACTTATCATATATTAAACACAATATTGGTGTAACACTGTTTAGAATATGTATATGTGCAATATTCTATACAGTTATATAACATTCTATATAAAGGCCACAATGGCTTGTCCATTCATGTAATTATATAATAAATAAACGAAAAAATGGACGGAATACATACAACAGTGTAATAATTGTTTGAAAAATATACATGTACACACTTTGTGTACATGTGCGATACTTTTGATCTTGAATACTCATCGCGCATTATTCTAGTATAAAAACTAGTATATAAAATTTACTTTAACTTTTGTGCAAAAATGATTTAGATATTTCACAAATAAAGTGCTGTTGCTAGGATTACGACGAAAGGCAATGAAAAACAGCTTCTCACGTTACCGCTATTCCCGAAGTTGAAGACGTTGACAAAATTCTCCGTCTGTACCCAGGGATTGGATCCGTCGTCAAAATACATGGGACACTGATCGCGTTCTCGCTCATATTCCTATTATAATTACATATAATTGACAACATAACTGTGGTTTAGTTTATTTTAAATCACCTTAATGTTTCATTCATCAAAAAAACTTGACATAAAGTTTCTGTTTATACCTCTAATTCCAACGCGACCACGGCACCTTCCGAAGAATTCGAACTGGTCACATCTTGTCTGATATCACAAAACGCACCAGCAGACTGGGACATGAGCACTCTGTTCAAATCGGCTCGTTGATACACCCAACACCGATATTTGCTATAAGGATCTAATTCGTCATACGTTATTAGATACGACTTCAAATTTTCCTTCCAGAAACCAATGCACTTCATAACGTAGTCAGGGTCGCCTAAAAAAAAAGAACATTGCGTAAATAAACGGACCTTAGCCGACTCTGAAAAGAATAGAAAATACTTTGTGAAATTTACTGTAAATGTCAACCGGTTTTCCCAAGTAATCTACAGATAAGCAATATGTTTCATCAATGGCAATTTCTTTCTGATCGGTACCGCAGACCGAAAAATCGGAAATATTTTGTTTACAGTAGATGTTGGGTCTTGGAGATTTAGTCACGCCGCCCAAAATTCTAGTTTCGAAAAGAACCTCTCCTTTTTGGTGGAACATGTATTTGCCTGCTACGGGACAGCGCATCGGAACGGGATTTTTTGCTGTAAAGTTGAAAAATCATGCTGACAAATATGCAGAAGACGTAGCAGACTCAATAGTTCTTGCGCATGTTTAAATTACCTAAGAACAAATCATATCTCCACGCTTCTTTATTAGGAAACTGGACCCAAGAGCAAACTGTGTGAAAATCGTCTTTGATCACAGCTATGCCACGTCGATATCTGATAATATTGTGATGGCGCCGCACAAAGTCAAAGCAAACATAGTCTTTTTGACTGCAAACATATCAATTTTATACATCTTTATCTGATAGCATATGTAACAGTTTCATTTTCGTCTAAACAAGCTTTAGTCAATATTTTACAAAAATACATAGAGATCTTCTTTTTGAAAAAAAAAAAACAAAAAAAATTTGATAAACATACCATCCATCAACGGTCAACCTTGCCATCATAACTCTCGAATCTCTTTGCTCGCGGCAAACATAAATTGTATGTCGATAACGTGCCTGATCTGGATACCACGTTTCTATAATGTGCGTCTCGTTAATAAAGACATCCGCGTCTATATTAGCGGTGTTGATCCAATCTCCAGACATGTCTTCGGGTAAACGGCAACTCGGTTCGATTACTTCGGATTTAACAGGAGTAATATGCAGACGTTCGGGGCTTTTTTCAACAGTTTGAAGAGTATTACATTCAGCGGTAATCGACACTCCAATATATAAATCATCATCACGATTTTTCAAGAAGCATCGGTACTTCTCGTCCTGTCGAGATTCCTTTGTATTCGCCACAGCAAAGAAGTGATTTTTACCGACAAACCAATCGCCCAAGCAACTATATTCCACCACTAAAATAAGAAAATAGCTTCGTTTTGTTTATGCCACATTGACAATAAATAAAAAAAAAAAAAAAAAAAACTTTTTAATAAGAGAAAAAAGTATTTTACCTCCATCAAAAGTTTTTTCATTCTCAGGGCATTTTTTATATGTGATGTTGAATTTTTGATTACTTATCAGAAACTGCGTTCCCGCAGTCTGACAAGATTTTATTTGTGCATCTGGGTGATTACATTCTCCGGTAAATCTAAAGCGATTCTAAAAAATAATATTAATGTGTGTGTAAATAATAAAATAAAATTGCATATAAACAATAGAATAATGTCACAGATGGGATATATATTCTTTACTTGATAAGCAAACTGCCAAACTCCTTCAAGAGAAGACCTACAATTTACAGGCACATAATTTTCTGAGAATAATGTTATATATTGCTGGTTTGCATCTAAACCTTTGCAGACAGCCTTCACTGTTGGCTCTGTGTTATGTGGCAAGTTTACACAAGTTACTGTAAACAAAACAATGAATTAACATATCTTTATATATTTTTCTGTATTATGTATTACTGTTGATTATTTATTTAAAGCGGCTTATACAACTTCTCAGTTTTTACCTTCAAGTTTGTCCAGGACATTCACTGTCCTAACAATGATTTTCACACAATGATAACAGTTGTCGTAGTTGGCTGGAGTATTGGCATCGCGAAACACAAATGTAGAAATATAATAATTTTCTTCTACCATGTTCACACATGTACCCCGACCACTCATACTGTTAGCATCAATTACTGTTCGAGTGTTTTTGCCATTTTCCCATGAAAACCATGATCCTCTGATCGTATATGAAATTTCGCATTTTGAAGCATTCTGAGCTGTGATAGTAGTTAAAAAAAAAGATACAGTTTTATCATCAGCATTGCAAATACAAATTTCATATTTTTACATAAATCTAAATCAAACTGTAACAATATTGAGACTTGGAGTTTAAGAGAAAAAATGTCGCAAGCAGTAGATTTCACACAATTTATACACATGTAGTACTTTACATTCCGCTTTTTCTTTTATAAACATCAAACTTACCGTACACACACCACGCGCGTAATAAAAAGCACGTTACAAGACCTACGTACGACGAGCGTCTCATACTGTTTTGTATATTATTTTGTGTATTTTTTCACGTATGCATTGAGAAGTAAATACGACCGATTGCATTCGAATGTTAATTGAAAACTATGTGAACACTAATGAGACCAATGACTAACCCCAAGCAAATCTAAAATACACGCCCAACATAATTAAAGTCCTGTATCGAATTACGTTGATTAGATTTGATATCGCATTGAAGCCTCGCCAATTGTGGCAAAGCGAACAATATCACTTTTAGCATCTCGTTCGTAATTGGTTGAGACACAGGCTCGATTCTTAAGGTCATTCTCATTGATCACAAGCAAAAATGCAAGTTTCTCGCGGAATTGACCAATCACATCAGTCGATTGGCTGATTTAACCAACGTTATTGGTCAATTCTACAAGACCTGTTACTTGCGTTTCCTCCTTGCGATTGATGTAGAACGACCTTAACATGTAGTTTGATAAAGGCTGAAGAAAGGCTCACGGGAAAACCGCTCTGTGGCGCATGTGTCGTCCGTTTCTCGAGAGAGAGAAGCGACGAGAAGTAGTTCGTTTTAATCCTTGCTCCAACAATTGTCAGTATCACGGCAGAAATTCGCACAGATAGCAAGACTTTCCGTAGAATCGTCTGATCTTCGTAAGAGCGCAAACGCGACGTCACCTTCAAGGCAAGACATATTTCTTCGACGAAGTTGTCTTCAGAATACTCGCGTGTAACAAAATTTCTGCCAGAATGAATAAATGTAAAATAGCGTAAAAGTTATATAATAATAATCTTTTCCGGTGGATTGTAAAGACATCGCACTTGAACGCGCGAAATGTATACGTTTTCTGTTGTTGTGGCAACATGTGACATATTACTTTATTGAGAGAGAATTGTAAAAACAACAGAAAAATATTTTCAAAAAGAGAATATCTTTCCGTCACAGTCAAACTTATACACAACTGATGACTAAGTAAAATCCATGTTTGACAATTAACAGCAAAATCTTCAATGTTTCTCAAATCAGTCTTTGACCTTTTGAGAAATTGATTTATCTCTGGAAAAACAAAATGGCCATTCGTTGGCCAGAAACTGCAATTTTGACAGTTAAATGTAAAGATCGCACTTCTCACGATAGTTTTTACAAATTTTAGATGTCAACTCAGCTGGCAAAACCACAACTCCGTGGTCTTCTTGCGGCGCAGATCAAGAAGAATGTTATAGGAATATTACTAATAAGCACCGGTGTTACAGTCCTGTACAAGATATTTATTTGTGACAGGAGAAAACAGAGATATGCCGATTTTTACAAGTGCGTATGGAAAAGTTAAAAAGCATTGCTTGTATAAAATTGTATTTTATTGCATTATTTTATACACTATTGCATATTCTCTCATTTATATCTGATCTTTAAGCTGCTTCTAAATGTATTGTTTTGCAGAACTTACGATCCAGAGGCAAGATTGAAACTGATGAATGAATCCGGTCTTATGCAATCATATTTCCCCGAAAAATAAAAGTATTTGTATTTAAATACAATAGACTACTTGTGAAAGTGAATATAAGGATAGTAAACATAGTTTATCTTCTCCTTCATAATGTTATTAAATTTCTAAAGTAACGAACCAAATAAATTAATGCAGAAAAGTATGCATTAAATTGTATCTTCAACTATATATTTATTTGTCTATCAAACAGGAGTGATCAAAAGTTTGAAGTCTGTTGATCTGTTAAATGGTTTTGTCTTTGGAATTTTGTTAAATAAAACTAAATGTGAACACCATGATATGTTCAATATTTTATATATATATTGATTTTCAATCAGAGCTTTGTATATTCTCATGTTTAATGTCAAGATTTTTGCACAGTCATAGAATTGGAAATGTAATTTTTCAAATGTTTTTTCTGACGTGTTGCATATACGCTCAGTCCTATTTCTAGAGAATGCCATATAAATTTTTTGGTGCGCGCGATAAACCTAAATGTACGCGCGATTGTACGTCAAAAAAAAGAATTTTACATTAATGGCAAAATGGCCAAAAAAAAAAAAAAATTAATCAAGTAGCGACGCATCTGCGCGAAGAAACGCACGTATGCGCCGAGCGGGAAACAAAACCCGACAACGAGCGACAAACAATGGAGACACACACAATATTCGAGTCGATTCGATTCGTCAAGGGAGATGCCGTGCCCTGCGCGAGGTTATGGAACATGTACGTATATAAAAGGCGAAAAGATGGCGCCCCGCGAGATATACCCATGATGCCCCGCGCGATTGATTTGCGCATGTCAGTTGCTCGCATTGCAAATGGCGGCACCTTGTTATTGTTCATGGCGTTTTATGACTTGTCTCTTTATATTAGCGATTATGTCGAGTTTTTTCGCGATCCCTGCCGCGCACTGTGTGCTAAGAGTGAAGTAAGATCCGCGCGGTGTGTTTTAGGTTAAGACCAGTGCCCGGGCGGTGTGTCTCCGTGCTGTACGGACGCGTGAAATCCCGCACAGTGTCGGAAAGAAATGGGGTAACGTTGAAATTTTCCTGTGTTCATACGGTATCAAATAGGCGCTGCGCGACGACTGAAGTGAGACCCGCTGGCCCGAGTCGTGTTGTTCGACGCCGTAGGGCCGCGTCCACGAATTTCGCGTACACGTTTACGCGCCGTGCGTAACAAACCCACGGCGAAGACGGGCCGAATAAAAATAATTCCGACTTTTGACGGGCTATCTTGAGCATGCTTGAGCCCACTTCACGTACACCTCCCCCGACGGACAAAATGGTGGCCCCCCGATATCCGATGGTCTGGATGCCTTATTTCGCTGAAAATCATTACGGCGCCCGTCAGCACGCGCTTTCCACGCCACGAAATTGTCGTTTCTCGTTGCCGTGCACGTTTGTCGTTCGTGCCTAGCTAAAAAAAATGCGCTCTATAACCTATTTCCTAACATTAGAGCGCCGCACGGTGCCCCTGGCGCGGTCGCTTGTGCACCAGGGGATTTTAATTGCCCTTCGCGCACAGTAATGCGACGTACGGGAGACGTTTCGCGGACGCGTACGGCGAAATATCGACAAAGAGGGTCCGCCGATGCCCCGAATCCTCGTCGGAAATCGTTCAACTACCTCGGAAATCGCGCACAAATTATAACCTAGTAACATCTAGTGGGCCTCACTTTTTGTTTATGCTTATGTTTTTTTTTGTCACTTTTGCTCCACTGTTTCCCTGTATCATCAACTCTTGTCGAATGTACAGCAGATAACGTTTATTTTTTTCGCAATTATTAGCATTTTTTTTGCTCTTATTGGCGAAGAATTCTCCGGAATTATATTATTATCTGCCCTAAGTTTTTTCCTCTAGAGGTTTCTTTGCACTTTGTACTTCATGAAATTTTAACAACCCAAATATATATATTTGATGCACGTTATATACGAAAAACCGTAGTATTTTTATATTTTACGTATTTGTGAATATGTATTGGAATATTAGCATTATTTATATTTTTAAAAAATTTTATATTTATGCTGTGTAAGAATAATTAAAATTTTTTTTTCTAATATTTTTTTCTCATTTATCATAATTTCTTCAACAATCTAAAATTAGAAAAAATTAGAAAATTGCACTGCATTTAATTTATTGCATTTTTTTTAATGTATATTATGTACATTTTTGTTTTTATAAATAATTTTATTTAAAATTAATATTTTTAGAATATATATAATATTGTTAATGTGTAAAAACTGCTACTTATAATTGTATTTATATATTTTTTACATGTATGTGTACACATGTATGCACATAATATAATTAAGGAATAGATTTTGAAACATCTTCTGTGAGAAAGAAATTTATATTTTTGGTTTTTATATTTTTTATATTATACTTCTTTATTGTATGTATACTTTTATTTTATTACCATTTATTACTGTTTATTGAAGTATTTTAAATATTATATATCTATTAAATATGTATATTGTCTAACAATATTATACATATATATATATAGATATATATAGAATATATAAACATGTTTATTTTACACATCTCATGTAATAAAATAAATTTCTATTTTATTTAACAGCAAACTGGATTAATAGTTCTGGTGTGATTTGGGGCTGTCGGTGTAAAACTGGCACACGACATCTCAGTATCACACATATATTGGAGCAATACCCCGAGGCGTGTTTAACCTCTCTGGGTAGTTATGTGATTTGTAGTTGGTATGTATTTCATATTACATGCAAGATTTATTATAAAATTCTTTTTCTATACACATGCACATATATACATATGTATACATGTCATGCTACAATATTTTTGTTTTATTCCAAGCTACTGTAAAGAATGAACACTGTACAATAAATTGACTGTTATTTTATTACAAATTACACAAAAGTGTCTGTAAATCTAAAATGACCTAATAATTAATCAATAATTACAATTTTTATTAGCAAAAGTAAAAAAAAACTATTCTTGTGCATGGATTCCTGGTTGGAACTACATTTGTGTCACTTTTTATATCAACATTTCGCGAACGTACTTTTAGTTCCTTTTATCAAGGTTAAAAGCAGCATAATAAATAGTATCAAAACTGGAATGTCTGCAAAAGGTTGGTATGAAAATATCAGCAATAGATGCAGCTACAACCTAGAAATGCACAAGAATTTTTGCAACACACTGCGAAAACATCAAATTTAAAAAACTTTTCTAAAGAAATTTATTTTAAAAAACAAGATAAATAATTTTTAAACCTATAGTGTTGCTTTTTATGCCTTTTATGAATTTTTTTATAAATTTATAAGCACAATATTACATATACTTTATTCTATCATTTATTTTTATTTGTTTAATTGTACAATAATAAATATTTTGTAGTCATGGCGGCAGATAGTGATGGTGATCTGATTGAGACGGTAGTAACGTGTGAGGGTGACCTTGGAGATCCAGAGTTTCCTCAGAAATTTCAAGTCATTGTTGATCATCTCAATACTTTGCTTTGCAAAGGTAAGTCGACTGAAATAGCTATATTAATAATAAATCAATTGTATGTTAAATAGCTGTATTAATAATTTTTAACAAGTGCGAAGATTATTTTGTTTTTATAATTTTTACAGTTTTAATAATTACATTATAAAGATATCAATGTTTGCGTAATTTACAGATAAGAGAGATGGTCTGAGAGTAAACAAAGTGGAACCATGGAATTCTGTAAGAGTAACATTCTCAATACCCAGAGAAGCTGCTCTGCGGCTTCGCGAGTTAGCAGCTCAGGGTTCTCCAACACTTACGCAACTTGGTATACTCTCAGTACAGGTCGAAGGAGATCAGGTAATCTATGTTATTAATATTCTAGTTTGTATTGTATATTATTGTAATACTATTTTTATAATTATAAATTCTTGTAAAGATAAATACGCAGGTTTAGGTTATTACACATAATCTATATTACATTTTTTTTTTCCATCTAGGTAATATCCTTGAGGATAGCCAGTCGTTTCGGTGGAGACGCGCAAGAAATCGTGCTTCATTCTGGAACTACACAAGATGGCGGAACAAAGGCGCAAGACGATACTACCAATAATACAGCTACTGTTGATCCCAGTTCTTCAACAGCTCTGCCTGGTCCCAGTAATACCACCAGCATTTCATCAGCACTACGGAATGTAACTCAGATAATAGCTGCTGGTAAGTTTACAAGCTGTAAAATAAAAAAAATCTTGCAGAATTAATAAAGTTGACGGATAAATCACACATAAATTTCTTTTTGTTTCAGGAACAACGTCAGAAAAATCTCCACAGTTTCGTTCTCCGAATGTAGTCGCGCCAACAGACTGTGATCCTATTCCATCGTTTCTCGCAAAATCAGTGCAGTCCACGTCGACGAACAATGCTGGCGTTTCTGGAAGTCAGCAAGCAGTTAATTCCAATGCGTCGCCCAGAAACAACTACAATGGTCCCTTCCCATTTGCTAGTATGACGCATGCTGCCCAAGCAATACATAATCGCGAATCGCAAGGGACAACAATGAAGAACACAATGCAGTTTAAGCATCACACACAACCACCACCGCCGTATCCGTCTCAGGAAAATCTGGCCACATATACGACTGGTCATACGACTGGTGGTCATGCTCAACCGGTCGTTACTATCGGACAATTGGCGAATCAGTATAAATCCGCGGCGATCGCTACGACATCTAGTCTGTCACCAAACAACAATAGCAATCTAGCAGGGAGTTCGAACGGGAGCGGAAATCAGGTTGCCCTGTCTAGTCCGCTACTCGTGAATCTTTTGCAGAATGACGCTAGTTCGCACACAAATAACATCATACCCGATCAGAAGATGTTACCGCCAGCTGTTATCGACAATGCCGGACTTAGCAATCGTATGAGACCTACGAAGAAGCCTACGGTTAGAAGGAAAGATCTTCCGTCGCCTAGCGAATCACTACCAAACATGGAAACGTTGAAAAGCGAAGATTTGACCGGCGGAACGACGACGGCGACAGTTATACCAGCTTTATCTCAAGTTTCCACGCCGTCAGCGTTCGCCACTGTCAACACCAATCAACCGTCGACACTTCCATCTCAGCAGCATACGGCCAATGTGATCGGTAACAATGCTGGACAGAACATGATGCCACCTCAAACGATGCATAAAGTGCCGACAGCTGGACAGATACAACAACAAGCACCGGCTCTACATAATCAAGTACAAACGCAGCAAAAGTTTCCCATTAGGCAAGAATTGGCTTATAGACCTTCGCCGATCCAGGTTCAGAATCAACATGCTGTCAGGCATCCCATGAACGGACAACAAATCAGAACACCTTTGCAACAACGACAGTTACTACTTCAACAACAGCAACATCTTACACAGCAGCAGCAGCAGCAACAACAGCAGCAGCAGCAGCAGCAAATAAATCAACAAATTATTCCGCAAGTATCACAACAAGCCGTACTCCAACAACAAAACACACCATTGCAAACTACAACTCTCGGCAATCAGTCGCTACTACAGTCGCAACCGATGCCATCGTTATTGCAATACTCGACGACGGTAGGTTGCATGAACAATAATTCGCAACAACAACAACAACAACAACGGCTAGATTACTTAAATAGTCAGCGAGGGCCGACTCCGCCGCCTTATCCGCGACAACCAGCAATTCTGCAAACAGCGCAACACTTAAATCAACAACATCAAGCTCTCAACGTGCAACAGCAATTGCATCACAATCAAGTGAAGAACATGAATATCAATACTGGTGCGACTACTGATTTTCGTTACGGACAAAGTCAGAATATTCTCAGTAGAAATTTCTCCCCCGCGACTAGCAATGCTAATGGGACCACGTGGAACGCACAAAGCAACTCTTTTCCACAAGGTGCTCAAATCAACACCACCACACGTCTCTCACTTCCGAATCAGGTTTCAGGTGCCTTTCCTCAATGTGCGTCTCGTATAAATAATTCTACCGCTAGCATTGCTCCGTCTGTTAACAAGACGGATACTATTCCCTCCGAGTCTCCGAAAAAGCCGGAGAACGAGGAGTTTTCGGAGTTGGAAGAATACAACTCGACTGGAAAGAGACGACAGCTTTTGATCAATCCTTTGACCGGACACTTGGAACAGAGATCCAGTGAGAGTTCAGACTCGGAGCCGGAAAGCGCGGTAGATAATCAAGACGATTACTTCCCCTTTCCGTCCCCCTCGAATGACAGATCGAACTCGGTGTTCTCCGACATGGATGACGCGGACAGCAATATTTCGAAGAGAAACGAAACGACGACGACGGATCAATCGGATTCCGAGACAACGGCGAAGTCTACGGCCAGTGAGGGAAGTTTGAAGCACAGCAGAATAAAATCCAATTCCAGAGAAACCGCGCACAGTCCGATGCCAGCGGAGAAAATTAAAGTACGGATGAAACTGGACAAATCGGATCCCGTTACCCCAGCTTACAAGCTAGTTACCGACGTTTCCTGCGTGAACACGCCGCCGCCCATGCGAAAAGCCGATAAATCTGCGAATAAAATTTTTACAGCTGGTGTCCCGAGTACGGGAACCGGTGATGAACCGCTACGAGTGCCTCCGTTACATATTTCTTTAAGAGGACGTAACGCCTCAGTAGTACAAAGAAAGAAAGAGAAGAAGTCATTGAAGGAAGATGAGAGTGACCCGATAAAGAGGAGGAACAAATTCAAGAAGATGAAAGAATGTATTGGGAACAAACTGCTGCAGAAAAAATTGAACGTTATAGGTGCCGCATCTGCATCGAAATTACCTTTGTCTAACTCCGTAATAAATAGTGCTAATGCCGTGTGCAAAGTGGGTAATATGCTGCAGACATCTGTAGCCAAGCCCAATGCCTTAAAACAGGAATTACCGATGGACGCTGTGCGATTGCAGACTAGCGCCGTTATCAAGCCAAGTTCGAGCAAAAATAGCGACATAGACGACATACCGTTGAACAGTAGGATACCGTCTCCTTCGAAACATAAAGCGGCTGCGATTACGAATTTGAACACTTCACAACCGTCATTAACGAAGAGTCAAGTGGATTACGACGCGCAAAATCACATGCAAGAACATAAAATAGGAGGAGGTAAGAAAATCCATTTGATTTTCGGTATTAGGTTGATCTTGTGCTAATTAAATTCATTGTGCACCAACATTTATAATATTCTTAGCATTATCTGAACGTATATAACTGTGTAAGATATTATTCATGTGACATATTATGGTTTTGTTGCAGGTAAAACAAAAAGAAGAGATTCTAAAAAGAAGTTAGAATCTGGAGACAGTGTGCATCGGGAACAGACTCTTCTGTCGGGGGGTCGAATAGTGGATAATCAAGCGAAATGGAGAAAGCTTGGTTACAAGTGCGACTTAACCCAACCGATAAGAAAATCAGAGTCACTTTTAACTGGGAACGATTTCGGCGCAATTAAGAAGGTTGGCGAGATTCGAAGAACAAGCGATAGCGACATCACCAAATCAGCCATGGAGAAAAACAATTCGCTGTGCAGTATCGCTCCCAGATTAACGGAGCTGAATGGGGTGAAGAAGGACTTATTAAGCCAAGACAAGAGAAGACGATTGAGCTTGATAGACGTAAAAGATCTGCATTTAGGAGGTAGATATCAAGTTTTATTTGATATTCTATATTATAAGTAATTTTTACTATGTAACAAGTGTGTGTATATTTATTTGTGCAGTTATGTTAAATAATTGATTCTTAATTATTGCAGAATCTCCAAATACAGAAATCACACACTTTAACAGTCAGAAAACTGAGAGTCCTGCGAACACAATAGCGAATCTAAAAACACCTATTGGTCTAACTTTTGAGAGCGATACTGAACTGAAATTGACGAACTCATCGGCGCAGCAGAGCGACGCTAGAAACTTATCTAATCCCGAAAACAAATTACCTGTGCACACAGAAACTGCAATAAAGAATTCTCAGCCACCTATGTCCAGGGTACTCTCCGTTAAGAGCAAATCCGATATGGAGAATTATATCGCCACTGTTAAACCTCAAACTATCAGTCAGAAACTGAAAAATCATGTGGTTGCCAAGAGCGAGGCGAATTCTGTTATAAACAGGCACAGCAAAGCAGTAGTTGAACAGTTGAGTTTCAGTCACAAGAAGACAGTTCAGAATCACGTGGTGAAGCAGATCGATAGATCGATAGTGGAGAGCAAAATTGACAACACGTCACAGAAAATCAGTCTGTTGAAAACCGCACCAGGCGCAGTGATCAGTAACTCGGTCGATCTGGTTTCAAGATCGCAGAACATTGACGTGTCTGCGAACAAGCCGATCTTGCCCGTCGGCGAGATAAATGTAACCGAGGCAAAAGTCAAGCAGAAGCTGCTCGAAAATACAACGGTTCCAATTGGGCTTGGGACTGTCGTTGATGCGAATATCGAAAGAGTTGGCAGCAACGGAGGTGGCGAAGACTCGGGTATCGAGTCGATGGATGCTCTTTCGGAGAAATCACCGAATCAAGGAGAATCCCCTTTGCACAGGCCAGCGTCGGCTACCGAGACAGTGACCCAGAGCAGCGCCAAGAACGTAATACAGGAGGAATCTCCTTCTCTATCAACCACCAATAAGAACGTGCCTTCCTCAACTAGTAGTAGTGATATGTGTTCAAATTCCCATTCGGAACTTGTCAAGTCCAGTGGTCCACAAAGATTAAGTCCTGTGTCTGTAGCGAGTTATCTCGAGAACCAGCTAAATCGCAATATATCAAACACCAGTGAGCACGACGCAAAGAGTGTTCCTAGTGAGAAATCATCATCGACAGTTCTAAGAACTGGTGGCGGACATGGTGGTGATTTAGTTGCTAGTTTAGATACTGTGAGTAATGATAAGAGTGTGCCCAATCCATTAGTGACAGGAACAGTGACTGTCGTAACAACGTCTGTAACTAGCAGTATAAATAGTGATAATAACTTATTGCAGTGCGCGCATCAGCAGGCAAAAGATTTTTCTGACAAAGACAGTTCTAGCGTTAAATTAGAGAGTACTGTTAACCAAATTGATCAGGGTAAGACAAACTCTAAGCGTGTTGAGGAGCCAAAAGCTGCGGAAGACGTATCCGAGGACAGCACGAAAACTGTTACAGAAATTAACCGTGCAATTAGATTAAGTGATGAACCTCACGGACAGAATAACAACAACAACAACAACAACAACAACAACAACAACAA
>QVNW01001405.1:0-15202 GCA_014825475.1 Pseudomyrmex flavicornis | reverse complement strand
GCTAATGAAAGACGTGTGTCAAAAAACGCGAAATAATTACTTGTATAGACAAAAATGAAATAACTCCAAGAATCTTACTTCTTACTCTGTACTGCTTACTCCCATTGTAAACGGCTCTTTACACAAGAAATAGTTTTGTATTATTTTTCTATAGAGCTCAGGTGGAGGCGCCGGTGCTTTGTGGCAGCCAACAGCCTCGCGTTTCTAAAAATTACGTACTGGGTATGTCTTGATGGCCATACCCCGCCACAAGCCGACAATAATAGCCGACGTGACGCGCTATCGAAGTAGCGAGGACCCTTTTTTATCTTTCTCGTTGTGCGGCACTTTCCTATGAATCCTAATTGTTAAAACTTGAATACGAGAGATAAGCTAGCATGGTCGGCCATCTATTGTGCATTTGGGAAACTATCATCCATGTGATGTTTATATATATATATTGTATATATGTACGTGCGATAACCACATACAAATCTCTTTTGCATTATAGATTTATATTTTTCGCGAAAAATAAATAATATTTTCTATTATCTTGCAATCGATATTCGATTTACTACAAGTAAATAACTCTCGACGCGGCGTATACAATATTATAACTTTACAATATTATATTGTAAATATACATCTAGTTTATTTCAGTAGCTTCGCGCGTGCACGTATACAACGTCTTTATTTATATTTTTTATTTACTAGATTATGTAGACATGATGATGTTACACGTATCTTGAGAAAATTTGTCATCATCTTTATGTTTCATGAACAAAGAAGAGATATTATTTTGCATGTTAATAGGCTTATTTTGTGTTCAAGATAAAACATTCAAGAATTAAAAATAATTATATACATTTACTATATATATAAACTTTATAATTCGAGTGAGAAGTCAGGAGCTTTAGTTTTATGCATGTGTGTGTGCTTTTTATGAGAACAATATTAATGTACATGAGAGCACAAAGAAATAACTGTGTACTGTGAAAAATTTTATTACTTGAAGATACAATACATTGACCAAACAAAGTTAGCCGTGCACTCGAACAAATAAACATTAGCAGACCATTAGAGGAACACGTTGAAAAGAGCAATCCCGGCAAAGTGGCGTAATTCAGTCAAAAATACCGATCACTTATTTATACCTAAGCAAAAACAACTTGATATTGTTAGCTAATTTATCAGCATTGCGTGTTAACAAAAATAATTAATGCTAGCTCTAAAATTTAGGGCAAGCATTATTTCCGTCAACACGCAATATTAATAAACAGATTACTACGATAAAAATAACAAAAGATTTTTGTTTTTGTACAATGTAATAATGAAAAGTAATAATAAACAAAAGTAATAATAAATAATAAAAAACATAAATTTTTGGTTAACTTAACGTGGTCGGAAAAAATGGTATTTGAAACTTCCATTATATAAAAGAAATAAAAATTAAATTTAGGTAATTGTTAATTTAGGTTATCGGCGTTTCAATATTTTTTCTGGCTAAGTTAAATAAAAAATTTGTTTTTTATTTTTGTATTCTTATATCTAACAGAGATAAATAAATTTTTTTGTTATTTTTAATAGTAATTTGTTTATATTATAGTAGTATTCTGTAGTAATTTTATTTATGGGCAGTTTTTTTCTTGTAAAATTATGGTCAAATATCTGTGCAATACTGCTCTCTTATCTACCTCTTGTCTAAAATTAGAAAATTACACATGCGGTAAATGATGTAATTCCTTTGCAAACCGTTAAAGGGCTAAAATGCTAATGATATGCAAGCGTATGTATGTGAAACGAAGTACAATTAAATGTCAAAATCTATCGTTCGTGTAAGGTCAACTTTTAGCACAACATGATCTTAGTAAATACGTAATATTTACGCAAGCAACGCGTATTATTAACATTAAGTTTGTATCTATATTTGCATTTTTATATTGAAAATATGTAGAGTAACTCCGGTATATGAGCCACATCGAAAACTTAATTTATCAAATAGTGTTTATACAATGTTGTGTACAAAGACAAATAAACTATAATAAATAAAAACTTTATACTATCTTTTACTATAAAAAAAATTACGAAAACAAAAACATAAAAATTCTTTATTTCTTAAAAAAAAAAGAAAAATCGCTTGCATTTTTGCTATATGATTCATAGAAGTGGATTATATGTGAACAAATGACTATATATATGAATAGAAATACGAGTCATACAAAAATTCTAAACTCTATAACACTTTCTCTCTTCTAAAAACATCTTTTAGTATTTACTTACGTAAAACACATTAAAACATTATACATTAACATGTACCTATGTATTAATAAATAAATAGGCACGAGTGGCAAAACTGAGGAAACTGCTGAGATTAGCTCGCTGGATAAAAGTTTAGTATCGCGCAACCGTTGTAATACAAAGCATATAGGTATTCTACACGGTAAAATTGTCGTATATCCCAAACTGGTGAGATGTATAAGACAGCTAGCTGAATAAAGAATACAAGAGCTACTTTTTTGTAATTTGCTATGTCCCTTTATTATTCTTCTATACTTATATATCGCAAAATAATCGATAACGTTTTATAAATCTTGTAGTAACTGCTTTATGTATCCGTAAAATATGATTGCGTTACTTATCGCTGACATTACACTGACAAATCGACCAAACTGACTATGATTTTGTAAATATAACAAAAAAAAGCTGAAATTACAACACAATACTAATGTACTATAAAATCACGTAACAAAGTGATTGCACGCAAATTATCTTCACTCTTTTTATTGTTTCTGACTTATGTATAATATAAAATTCGATGCGGCTCAAGTCCTATACACGGATTTATCCTATACGCAAAATGTGTTTTATACAAGGAAGATGCGTTTGGAAATATCAAAGAAAAAGTTTTTTGAAAATGCAAACGCGAAAATACATCGAACTATTACTAAAAGATCGAATGTTACTTTGTAGCACGTTTCATCATCTGCATTGGCATATCTGTGGAATTTGCATGGGATATTAAGTAAATCGAACTTTTTAGAAAGAGTGCTGGAGTCGAATTTAAATTTTTTAAATATTACTCAATAATTTTTTGCATCATATTATTGTGTAAATAAGGTTGCTATTTAAATTGCCATTTCAACTATCATTTCGCTGTCAGAATAGAAAAATAATGTTATTTGAGTATGACAATAATACTAATAATATTATTTAACAATAATACAAAAGCATTTAAACAGACTACAACTAATTTGTTTTATAAGAATTTAGTAATATATTTTTACAATGCGTTTTTTACTTTTAGTAAAATATGTTATCAAACTGTTTTTATACATTTGAATATTTTTTATGTAACAAATATATTTAAGAGAATAAATTTTATGTGTTGATATTTTAAGAATTTCTTGTTATTGATTTGTGACTCGTTATAAACAAGTAATTTGATATTTATATTTGAAACAAAAGGATAACAACCAATAACCAATCTCAATTTACCAAGATGACTTTTCTCACTACGGCAATCTGAAATCTAAGGCTCAGGTCTATAAGTCCAAGTAGGTCATGCGAGAATCTACTGCCGCGCGAAAGGGGATAATCTTTATTTGTTAACTAAGAACGGAAAGCAATTTGTGAAGCACACCACCTATCTTCAATTTTCCTCGGAAGTGAGTTTCAAATTCACACCAAAGCAAAGTAAAAAATTTGATCTAATTACGGAACGTAATTCCGAGGATCAATAAAATGTTCCTTATTATCAGTAGATACATAAGCCATGCAATTTTAATTGCACACAACAACACCGAAGTATGTTATAATTCCGATTTTAAAAACAAATGTATTGATTTTAAAAATAAATGTGTGTAAACACATTTATAAACGATAATTTTAATTAAAAGTAGACAATTGAAGATTTGATAAAAGAAGATTTAACAAGATTTAGATTTTAATTTGGAACATAATTGCAAAGCGGAAATCCCGCCAGTTATAATTGTCACAAAGATAAATGCTCACCTGAAGATAGGGCACAGCCTTGCAGAGATTCAATCCCAGAAACCAAGTCTCCGTAACATCCCAGACGACCGACGGTGGCAAGCAGATAAGCAGAACAAGAAGATCGGCTACCGCGAGATTGACGATGAAATAATTGGTCACGGTACGCATCGAGTGATTCCGATAGACGGCCATACAGACGAGCGCGTTGCCGATCAGACCGACCACAAATACAATACTATGCATGCCAATCAACACCCAATCGGAAAGTTTTGGAAATATATGATCCATCATCAACCCGATGTAATCCTCGTCTGAGATGCAGTAGTCGTTGGTGCAATTTGTGACGTTCAACTGGAAATCCTCATAGTTGTTCGAATAATAATAATCCGTGTCATCATCCATTATAGCATCATCACCATCGAACGCATCGCTCGAACGTGACATTATCAATGTCAGGTAGGCGACGATGATAGACACAGCGAGATTCATGTTTTTTTAAATTGTTATTGCATCTTCAGCTTAGAAATTTGAAGAAATCAATCGCTTGTACGTCAAAATTATATATATATATATATTATTAATTGACATTATAAACGATGTATAAGTGTCATTCTACGATGCCAACAGGATTTAGTGAAATAAATCACTTCTGTCAAATAAATTACACAATACGCAAACATAAAGGTCTCTTCAGAGACATTCAGAGACGTTGTGTTGCTTGCGGACGTTCTTTTCTTTTTCCTTTTTCCATCGCTTGCGCGACCCTCGCGCGACCTCAGCGAAGAATATCTTTGAGACAGAGATTATGCGTTCCTTTTCAAAGCACGGTGTAATCAGCTCACGGTGTAAATGCACAATGAAGAAGCTTTCGAAATTGAATCGTTGATTTTTTACGCTATATACACAAAAAAGACATCCTCACTCAATGCACTTTTGAACGCAGTAACTTCAATAAAAACTTCCCGATCTGTTTTGCATAGTAGATATTTAGCAGTTGTATATCTTAGATGACCCACTAGATACTTCACTTTGAATGCGTTGGAGTTCGAATCTGTCAAATTCATGTTTTTTGTTTCAGCTATAAATTACTAGTAGCTATAATATATATCTCAATTACATAAATTCAACAAGATATTTAAGTTTGAATTTATCTTCTTAAAGGAAAAGAGACTACAAAAAGTATAGAGATACAAGTTCAATCCGTCTAGGAATTTTTTCCGATCTCTTTCAATCGAGTTTATCGATTGCAATCGGGAAAAAGTAGTAGGAGTGACGTGAGATCAATAGAGATAGAAAAAATACCGAAAAAGTAGAAGAACCAATTGTACACAGAGAGAGAATGTGTTCAAAAAAATCGTATTGATAATTGAAGAGCGCGTAAATAATATATAACGTAAGTAAGAAAAATTCAAAGGAAAAGGATCGCTCCGATATATTTAATGGATGCGGTTCCATTGTTGAAAGTAATATTTCTAGAATTCTTATATCTGCAACTATCTTTGCCAAGCTTGTTATAAACTTGCAAAGCGGAACTGATGTTTAACTAAATCGATATGATTGATAGAGCACTTCGAAATTACGCAGATGACTGAGAGAGAGAACGACATAATGGCCATCGGCGAATAAATCCAATCAGTATATGCGAGTGAAAGCAGCGAGTGAAGTGAAGATGAGACACAAGCGAAGCAAATAGCCATACAGTAATGGTACGAATAAATCAACTCTTATGGAAAACGTCATGGAATTGACGTAAACTGGTTGCTTGCCATTATCGCAAAATAACGTAGATTTAATTGTTATCAAAAATATCATAAGTAAACTTGTTATCAAAAATATCATAAGCTATTCGCGATTTTGATAAGCAATATATATTTTTTGGCAATCAATTTGATATCTAAAATTCCATTACTTTTTTTTTATAAAGCTGTAAATATTTATACACACATATAATATGTATGCAAATCTTTTTCTTCCAGCGGACTTGAAAAAGGTTGCGGTTTAAATTAAAGCAAAAACGAGTTTCGTAACTTTTAACTCTTTTACAGTTCATCGTTATTTCACACGCTAATTAGCATGCTACTAAAAAGAAATTATATATATATATGTATAAATTCAAAACAATTTATATCTAATTAATTTGGTTAGTAATTTCAGTAAAGTTTTATTACATGACGCAACTAAAAGCTCTAGTATAGTACGATAGTATAATAAAATAGGTCAACGGTAGCCATGACAGATATATTGAATTATGATATTGATGATAGTAACAGTGTAAAAGGAAATAAACACGAATAATTTTGGTAAATTGCAAACTCTTTTTGTCAGCAATAATGTACCTTATTATGCAATTTAATTTTATTATTAAGAAACTTAAAAAAATAAAATATACAGCATACAGTTTATTTAATAAAAAATACTTGAGAACTGACTAAAAACAAGTTTCAAACAGAAAAGAATATTTATTTTTATAGTGATAATATGTATTTATGTTAATTTTATTTTTCTATCCTCGATTCGTCAGTTTTTCTGAAATACCAAAAGTATAAGATATGAAATACCACAAACCGGTTTTTTTTTTAATATATAAAAGTATAGATTTAATTAACAAAATATCATTTATGCAGTTATAAAATAAAATACCAATTCACGAGTAGTTGGCCCGAGATTATATTGTAGAAGATGATCTATAGTGCAAATATCATCGAGCAATAAAATAAACCACGCTTCAAATTGAATGATAGGTGTTTTGTTATCTATTTATATTTCCTAGATCAGATTCGGGTAGAATTTATCTCTATAAATAATACGGAAACTCTCTGTTAACATATTATATTTTATTTTTATTGAGCACACTCTTGAACGCAAATACCACACTAATCGCAAGCTTGAGCAAAAGCGATGTATTTACTTTTCACGAACTATAGGATTCTCGCTAAATTTATCTTTATATTACTGCTAGCAGTTTGTATCTTAACTAGTGCAAAAGTAATAAAACTTTATCAAAAATTTTATGAAACTTTATGAAACGTTTAGAATCATACTTTATTTCACGTTTCAATTTACTTAAATCTTGCAGTTAATTTAATTAAGTACTTAATTCCTTTAGTCGTCGGCGGAGAAAGAAAAAACGATGCAACTTTTGCTGTTTTTATTCAAAACTTTTTACAATTATTCTTTCTGTCTAATCTGAGAAAGTGTTAATATCCTGATAAAATTGAAAATCTTTCTTCTGTTTTTATCACGATGTGATATAGATAACGAAAACGTTTAGGTACTTGTAAAACTTTTATGGCTCCGCCGACAATAATCGAAACGACACTCTCTCGAACGTTTTTTGTTTTCTTTTTCAATCAAAATTAACTGGATTTATACATTTGCTTCTTTTTCTTGTTTGAATTATAAACATGCCGCATCCTGTGACACATCTTCTCTAATAACAAATTTTTCTGTTAAATAATGTGATCACATATCTTTAAACAGTTTTGGTTTTTGCGAGCCCGAAGCAATTATACCATCGCAATCGACTGTGCAGCGAGAAGATACTCTTCTCCTAGATATATAAGAAATCGAAGTGTTAAATGCACGGAGAAGAATGAAAGTTTTTGTGACCCTTTGTGTCTGAAGATTAATTCAGCTTTCAGTATGTATATACATATTAAAAAGTGGCGTTTGTTGTCGGCGGTACATTTGCGAAAATGTAGTTTTGCATAAAAATACAAACCTGTATGCCGAAAACACATTATATATATAAAATGTTATATATATATATATATATATAACAACTGTTCTTTTATAATGTGCAGAATATTATTATGTACAGTAGAAAACAAATATACAAATATATGCTTAACACAACTACAAATATATGGTATAAAATAGGATGTTCTTTTGCGTTGAGTTCACAAATACGCGAATTATACATATATCGTCGACTTAAGATATCTAGCGTAATGTCACCCCGTGCTGATTTATCGTTGCGGGTATTGCAGTTGAATATGAACCTTGTTTGCTTGTTGCGATATCTTGTTTACGTATCAAAAGTTTGTTATTCACCAATATTGTCAAAACAAAAAATTTAAATTTAATCAAAATTTGCGAGAATTAATTGTTGCATAGTGCTTGCTCTTTTTCTCTCTCTCTCTCTCTTTCTATTTATCTATCTATTTGTTTTTTTTTTGGTTTCCTCCATTTGTTTGCTCATTATTGAAAAATAAAAATGCGGGAAGTACACTTAAACTTTACGGTGCCCGTGAAAAAATACGATCAGGTTTAGGTGAAAAGACGCGTGTAATTGTTTTCTATTGATATGGACTTTAACATAAATGGCCTTTCTTATTAACTCCTGTAAGAATATTCATTGATCCCATAATTGAATAATGTAGCAAAATAATGGCATATCATTCTCTAAAAATGTTAGTTCTAAGTGTGATTACAAGAGAAATAACATACATTATATATATACATATATACATAGATATATGTAATACGATACATACGATGAATATCTGTGTTTATTTAATATTTAAGCACACACATATTTATACCGAAAATTCTTTAATTCTTATGTTTTTATTCTAACATAACAAAAGATAGAACAATAAGTAGAAAAAATTTGTCAGAAGCAAAACAAATATAATCTTATTATAGATTATATTATAGATTATATTTGTTTTGCTTCTGACAAATTTTTTCTACTTATTGTTCTATCTTTTAATCTAAGATTATATTTGTTTTGCCGTTTTGCAAAACTAACTTTTTTATTTTGTTGCTTTAAGCAAATTTATATTAAAACGCTGCTCTCTCTCTCTGTCTCTCTTCTTCGCTTCTGTTTCTTCTTTTTTCGGCTTACATTGTATTAAAAAGTTGTAATTAAAAAAATTATTATTAGTTTACTTAAGAAAATAAATTCAATTTTGCTTCATTGCTTGCATTCTTAACTAAAATTGAAATTTTATACGTAAATACGTATTTTTAAAAAGTTAATTTTTAATAGTAAATGTTACACACACAAAATGTTAATAGAAACTACACTTACAACGAAGAAAATAAACAATGTTATTTGCTGTTACCTGATTTTACGGAAAAGTCTATCATATCATTTTTTTGTTAAATAAAAAGTCGAAAATCAATTTTTCTTTACGTCTCGATTTTTACGTCACAAACTTTTTTTAATTCACTTTTTCCGATGTTCGTATTTTTCAGAGCACTTTTGCGTAATCAAACGTTCAAGAAAATTTTACTATCATGATAATTTCTTAGAATTTTCGTGATATTCCATCGCGAAGCGCAACGAAGCAGCGCTAAACGTCTTTCGTGCGGAAGGATGTGAACTCGTCGGCGAACTCTGCGAAACTGAGGTGCGCTGTTTGAGCGGAGGACTGAAGACGAGAGGTGCACACAGCATGTACAACGCCAATCACACACGCCTGCGTTGCATACTGTGAAAATTGCTCAATTTGGAGTGACCAAAATATTCCACCGGTTTGTTACATCAACATCTCGCGTTTTATTTTGAAGTATATTAAGATAGTTCAAGTTTGAAATTTGCAATTTTAAGTTGGACGTAGATTGAATGATAGACGGAAGTCGCGATTATGCGAGAGAAAAACCTAGCGGGAATATCAAGAACAACGGTGGGATGGCCGATATTAAAAATACTGCGGTAACCTAACATGTTGCTTTCTGATACCGAAATTAGATGAAATTAATACAAATGATGAAACTATTTATATTTGCATGTAGAAGTACTTAATTATAAAAATTAATTAATAAAAATTAATTAATTATAAAAATTAAATTTAACAATTTAAAATTATAAAAATTTGAAATTTAAATTCAAGCTAGAGAGACGCTCATTCTTATAAATTAAAAACGAGCGATAATCTAAGTAGCTGTTCTTAATTTATCAGTCTTTGCAAAATCTTTTTTGTTTTATATATTTCAGCATAACCGCGCAATGAATCGCAACTTTTAACTACACATGCTGACTTGGGTAGCTTTTCTATAAGCGTTTCGTGTTTATTATCTAGATTAACCTTCACAGACAGACATGGTTCTCACAGACTCTCTCAACAATCGTGCATCGGCGTTTCTAGTAAAAAGTAGTTTTTTTTTAACGCTTATATCTTTGTAACTACTATATAGATTTTTTCATTTTTTTATCGACGCAAAACTGTTCAAACTATCAATTCAAAAACAAAACAAAATTGAAAAAATATTGATTTTTTGCAGAGATATTCGATGTTAAAGTCGCGTTGGTCTCACAGACCTAGTCTGTCCGACTCGTAGATTATTTTTGAAGTCTGTCCGTGAAAAATTAATCTTATAATAACAAATTGCTGTATTTGTCTAACCAATAGAAAAAAGTGTTGCCACTCTCTTTTTATTTTGATTGCATTTTTTTAGTTGGTGTAAAATTAATAAAATAAACAAAATTAGATAAATTAGTAAAAGTTATAATTAAAATTTATAGTAATTAATAACATTTATAATTGTTATCCAAAAACAAATTGTCAATCAAGCAACATACTTTCTGAAAACTATAAAACCGCAACTTTTAAGCGCAACTCAATAGATTGCATGTTAAAATATGTCATAATCTCTTGAGACGTATATAAATACGGCCGAGTGTACAACACACTCTTCTCCCAATATTTGAACGCTTATAGTCGTATTATACAAAACTAGAAACATAATCACATTTTGCCACAGATCGTGAAAATTTTTCTGTATCCAAGATATTCATCGTCCTACAATGTTTACTACTTATTTATTATTATTTACTTAATCGCTGCTGCTACTGTTATCTTATCTTTGACGATTTATTGCAAACCATATTTTCTATTCATCAGTCGCACAATCGTGTTAGCAGCACTTCGTTAATTAATCTTATCTCTTAAGAATCAAAATCGAAAAAAGAGGAATTATGAAATAAAAAACAAAGATCAGAGCAGATTGTACGACCAAGTAATTGTACGGCAAATGATGGATTTTTGAGTTTAAAAGTTAAACATATGTAATTAATAGAACACTTTATGCGTCATCTTTTGCATAGATTATGATTATAACTTTTAACTTATATTGCTACAAAATTTTCTTTTTGTCATCAGTGATGACAATACAAAATGTACTTTTAATTGTTTCTCTATTATGTGATTTTACGTCAATAATAAATAAAACGTAGATTTGAAATCTTGACTTATTATAGAAACTATTTTGACTATCAAGAATTAAAATCGTTTTTATTAAAAAAAAGGATTCAGATTAGTTATTATGTGATTTTTCAGAATCAATTTTGAGAGAAATATTTTTGCTTTTCAATTGTTGTTCTTTTATAACAATAATCGAAAAAAAAGAATGTAACATATAATACTACACGTAGCATACTAATAAGAAGTTTAAATATCTATTATCAATAATAATGCCTAATATTTTTCTTCTTTAGTATGAAGTACAAATTTACTTGGTTCCAAAAAACGTTTATTTCCTTTTGTACAAAATCTAAGCTTAAAATCTTTTGTCACTAACAATATCGCCCTCGAATAGAATGTACAATCAGTATATTACTTATAGTTACACCTATAGTTAGTGCCGGTTGATCCAACGTATTATAATCATATATTATAAAACAGTGGGACCACACAAAGTGTTGTAATCAAAATTGTAGGAATACAGTTGCGAAACATTACAATGAGATATTACAAGTGCAACATACTTATAATTAATTTGTGAAATAAAGTTTTTTTTCAACAAATAGGTATCAATTGCAAATCTTACAAAAGACGAAAAACTTTCGATTTAAATCGATTCCAAAAGCTTATATAAACTTACCTTACATATCTTTTGTTATACATTTCTTTGTCAACCTAGAAATGGCTGGTTTAAAAAAAAAGTGTCTGTATTTACATAAAAGTACGTATATATATAATTTTATGTAAATACAGACACTTATGTATATATATATATATATATATATATATACACTTATATGTACATATATATGTATATCGAGCATTTATTTTCAAATGTAGTTTTCTATACATAAGTGAAATACGTATACCAGATAAATATGAGCCTGACAATGATCTAAAGAGCCTGACATTTTGCAAATGAATACGTTATGTAACTTTTTCAGATTTGAAATTTTTGCGAAACATTTTTCTACAGGTTGCATTTTATTTAAGATGGAAAAAATCACTACATTAAACACATATAAAGGTAGAATAAATAATGATGCATTTTTTCAAAACACTTTTATATTTGTTTATAACATTTTCTGCGTAACATTAGATATCTTTTTCAGTATGAATATCACAGATATTTGCGATTATGACAAGTATTAGAGTTTTTGATTGTGTATAAGTACGAGTATAAAATTTATCACTCGTAATGATACGTTATTTTTTTTGCTGTGAATTTGAAGCTAGAAAAAGCATATAGTGAATGCTACAAGAGCCGAGTAACTTATGTTATAAAATGTTCAATATATATTCGAATATGTAGGCATCTGAGATTAATTCCAATTGAAAAATTTATAAATATCCGCACTATATATAAAATATTCAGGTAATTCAAATGTGAAAAAAAATTTATCCGTCGATAAACGGTCGAATAAAGCAGCCGAAAGAACACCAGTAGTTAGAAGGGAGCCGGAGGAAAATTTATTCCGCTTGCCGCTGCGCACACGATTCTGTAACGGCTAGTATACATATGTATAAATGTAATATTTGCATAAAATTCAAATTTTGACATAAATTATAACCTGATTTTTTCCTAATCAGGTTTGTGAAACGTCGAATTAAATATTGAAATACTTGAAAATAAAATAAAAATGTCATCGCTTTATCAATTAATTTCAAGTACTATATATATTTATACATTATACTAACAAAGCTGAAAATAACCAAACTTTGAATAATCAAAAATTTCTTTATAAAATTTATCACTCATTACTCATTAATAATACCTCATATACTAAATAACGATTCTTTTTACTTTTATCTTATTTAATTCTACATATTGTTCAGATATTTTGTAAAACCTTAAATTTTTACAATTATTTAAATAGTATATATATATCAATTACTCGAGTAGCACTAGATTCGAACGAACTTCGAAATCGTAATGTGTTGATTCTCTGTATGGCTTCTGAGTGTAATTTCTTCTACAATAGTGTTGCAATATCTAATGTCGCTGTTTCACGTATTGACAACATAATAACATAAATATTTTCGCACAACATTCTGCGAATGGCTCTTGACCATATTTGTATTTCTCAGTTTAGAAACTTTCAAGAGCTTAAAGATTCTTTATTAATTGTTTATAATAACATAAATAATCTTAATATAACTTGCAAAAATATAAAATCCCACACAAACATAACATTTACTGGATGTTCATAATATGATGTCTAATGAACAGAAGTTTGTTATAGTGTTGCTCCGTATAAAATGATTAATGACTGGCAATCAATAAAAATCGCAATGTGTGTGTATAATAAACATTTTCAACATACATATCTTCTAATGCCACAATTTATTATATATAAGTCGGTATACGAATATACTATATATCGAGCGTATTGGGATGTACGGTGTGTCTCAATAATTGTCTATTAAAAATTCTTCTTTTCGTTATTTTAAATGATAGGAAAATATTTTATTTATGAAAGTTGTCTATTTCGCGTGAGATACAAAATGTGATAGCATTTGTTTTTTTTTAACAAATGTCTATTCTCTTATTGTATAACTTGACTAGTAACACATTTTAAAAATAGAAATAGTAAGATATTATTGTTCTATAAATTTCATTGCGCGTTTCAAAGATATTTAGCTCTTAAAGCAGAGTTTCCGACGGAAATTTGATCGAACAAGAGACTTCTTGATATCTATAGGAAAATAGGAATAGTCTGTTATTTCAACAATGTCAGTTCTTGTAACCTACTACTGTTTCAGTCTAACGTTTATTTAAAATCCGAGATGAGGTAAGACGCATACATAGAACAGCAAATCAAAGATTACCACTCTCATGGCTTTATTGGATATTTTGGAAACAATAAAAA
The DNA here is from genome assembly GCA_014825475.1 of Pseudomyrmex flavicornis. Taxonomy (NCBI): domain Eukaryota; kingdom Metazoa; phylum Arthropoda; class Insecta; order Hymenoptera; family Formicidae; genus Pseudomyrmex; species Pseudomyrmex flavicornis. The sequence goes on along the minus strand of QVNW01001405.1, from coordinate 1,170 downwards.
CAATTAATTTTAGGACGCATATAAAAAAGACAAATGCTACTACATCATCTTCCTTTCGCGAAACCATACAACTTGAACTGATAATTAATAGTTACTTTATTTCAAAATATTTCAGATAAAGTTCAACATTGAAAATTGCTCTATTAGTTTGAAAAATCAATTAGAGAAATTTATATTTTTATTATTCTAAATATTTAAATATTAATAAATTTAAAACTATAATACATATTTTTCCAAAGTAAAATTTCCCTCTTTTTTGTCTGTACATGCAAAAATATTGTTCCTTCTTACATATTTTCTAACACATTACATTAATCCTCGGCTAGTAAACGCACAATCAGAATTCAATTTTGATCCATAAATTTGTTTTTTATCCTTAAATTTTTTATGGATAAAAAATAGATTTGCAAAAAGTTAAACTTGTGCTGTGAGTCAATAACTCTGTTGTGACTCCGAGTTTCGCTCACTGTCGAAGAATTAATTAAATATAGAGTTGATTTTTTACTATCTATTATTTAATTTTTCATATATCTTTAAAAATAAAGTTTTACTGTTTAAATATAAACTTTATGTTATTGACTATTCTTTAAAAATTATGTTACTACTAATTATTTGTGTCATATCTATAGCTACATTAAAGTTCAAATTAGGCACTTTTTTGAAATATGTATGTACATATTTATAAGACATTGACATACATTCTCATTTCTTTTCTATGTCTGTTTTATCAAAGTAAGAATAGAAGTCTTGAACATAATTGTAATTAACGTAAGGTAAACTAAACTGAAAAAAATAAAAATATTCTACAATTACTGATAATATATAAGAAAAAATAATTATGTATTGTTTATATTCATAACGTCGTTATCGTACTTAGATAATAACACTTGTCCTTCTTCTCCTTTCCATATTTGTCGAATGTAAATAAAAAGTCCAATGATACATATTAAAATTCCAATACCCGCTATTCCAAAGAATGTTACAGAACCTAGTGATGAAAGAGTCAAAAGTAGCTTAACTTTACTTGCATAATCGGCAGTTAAATTAGCTTCTTGAGTAAACCACAGCATTGGAACGTAAGTCGTGCTTATATTTTCAAACATGCTGAAAAATTGGGAAAAAAATATAATTTAATAATATAATAATATAATTTAACACACATTATATATT
>QVNW01001404.1:0-47879 GCA_014825475.1 Pseudomyrmex flavicornis | reverse complement strand
TTTTTTTTTTTTTTTTTTTTTTTTTCGTTACGACCGACGAATTCTACTGCAAAAATATGTTGCAACGCGCGTTTTTTGAAACATCATTATTATTACAACCAGATGCTGCAAAAATATATACCGATGAAATGTCTCGCGCGCCGTAACAAAATATAGTATATTGATGTTATCAGTTCGACAATATCTCACATGCAAAATACTCGAAAGCTTGACATAACCCGATAAATATCACGTAGAAGCATCGATCGTTATTTAATATCCTGATGTCAACCAGCGCAATCAATCGGTTCAAATAATCGGAGAACGCTTCAATAATAATTGCCGCGCGACTCGCGAATCTATCAGTCGAGTATTGAATCTATCGCTAATTAATCATATATATATACACATATCTCTCTCTCTCTCTCTTTCTCCTGCCTTCTATCGCGCACATACAGGCGCATCAAAATTATTCCGCTATAAACTCTTTGTCAATTCCCGCCTTTGACGCATTAATTCGATCGGACAGAACATTACGCGGATCGCCGTGCGCCAGTCAATGTATATTATCATCATCGGTATAACGTTTGTCCGGCTCGGAAGCGTGAAATTTAAAGTTCGTACGTGCGTAACACCTGTCTTCGTTAATTCCGCAATGCTCTATTCCCGCACAATCGGGCTTATTGTTTCGATTCTGCGCTGAGTCGCATCGTTATGCGCGTCCATCCGTCGATAGGCGCATTAATGCAGTTCGTTTCGTGTTCCTGGGAGACATACACACGCACATAATATATATATATGTGTGTGTGTGTGTGTGTGTGTGTGTGTCTATTCCAGTTGCATAACGCTACGCATATTTACACGCGACATCAAATATTGGTCGCGCAAATAGCACGCGTACAAGTGATAGACACGATTTCCCCGATACGCGCAGAAAGAGAGAACCGCGGATTCGGAAATATATTAATCTCGCTCTTTTGCTCACGTCAATCGCGCAACTGATCGCGTTTAAAAAATTCCGAGAGAAAACGAATCCCATTTAATTTCTGACACGTAATATCAAAATCTATATACACGTATATCGGTTCTTATTTCGTGAGATGTGTGAAGAAAATGTGATTTGTCTTCTGGAAATGAGAGAAAATAAAGTGTCGAGAGAGAGAGAGAGAGAGAGAAAAGAGATTCCTATCGGAAGTAAACGCTGCAGCAGATCGTTTTATATACGGCGTCGTGACAACAAATGTCTTCTTCAAGCGCACTTATCGACGTGTTTAGACACGGTATACATATAAGCGTTCAGGTACTTTTACGGAGCATCCGTGACATCCAAAGACCGTTAGAATCTATTACCTACTTACTTCGTGACAGATAATCGAACCGCACACTCGAATGTCGCGCAGTTCAAAGCGTGTAAACACGCATCCGAGAACACACACACACACACACACATACAATATGACAAACTACGTAAACAAAACGCACAATTGCGCGGTGTGTGTATTTGTATTTCATTTTGCACACTGAAATTTGCGTGGAAAATAAATAATATTGCGTGTGATTAATTAAGTAATTCGCGATAATAATTTCCCTAAAAGGAATAAAAAGCGATTCAATTAATTCACGTTCAGTAATTTGTTTATCTCATCAATTTCACATCGCGCATGCGATCGCTAATCCTTAATTAGCCAATTACAACATATTGTAATTCTCTCGTCATTTCCCGTACATCCGGCTCGCGCTCCGGGTTACATTACTCGATTGCTGCATTTGATTTCTTGTTGTTCGCTGATTGTTGTCGTCGGATGAGCGACAGTTTGGCATAATATCGCGGAAGGATTCGCTCGTAATACGATAGGAAATTTACTAGATAATTAAGTGGTCGGGCACTTAACAGGTAATCTAATGTCACCTTAACTGGAGAGTGCGGGATCGATAGATCCCGTAATGAAGAAGCCGACGTTTCCTCCTCCCTCCCTCTCCCTCCTATAGCCGTCGTGAAAATTGAGGGGACGTGTTAACGAAAATTGCAATATTAAGTTTGAGCGAAAACTTCATTGGCTCCCGGTTGTCCAGCTTTAATAGTTGTTCCGCCTCTGCGCGCCAAAATTGCGTCAGCGCACAGTTTTCCATCTACGTAATCATCTGGTTAGTTCGAAACTCGCGATATCAATATACGGAATAAATTTGCTCGGCAAATGTATGAGAGAAAAATTCCCCTCCTACGAACAAAAAAAAAGGAAATAATTTCTCGTGTATTATCTCCGCGTAATTCGAAGTTAACCCGTTATGTACGAAAGAGAGAGAGATAGATAGATAGATAGAGAGAACAAAGTTCGTAGAAATAAATAGAATCGCAAACAAACTCCTGTCGAAACTAGGAATTGAGTTTGTAGTATTGAAATTTCGTTATATCAACAATCCCCAAGAGAGACGTAATCACCTTTCGTTACGGCAAACATCCCGTTTCCAACTTGCAACGTTGTAACGTTACAATGCTGCGCAACGGGAGAATTTTTTAACAAACAGAACAAACATCATCCGCATTTCAGAAACTGAATTAATAAGAAATTTTTCGATTATATTCCATTGCCGACTTTCCGATCGACATTGCTAAATACAGGTCACACAGCCAGAAACGCTGAAAGATATATTTCTCGTCTTGGAAAATTTTTCTACTGGGAGTTTTCCGCAGAAACTCTTTCTCTCTCTCTCTCTCTCTCTCTCTCGGAGTCCTGTTATAAATAATGCAAAGGACACATCGCGTCCTCTCATGTTTGTCGACACACCCTCGCCCTCGCCCCCACGAAAATCGATCTCACACCTCTGATGGCCTCTTGACCCGCTCTACCGCCATTCTCGAAAGATCTTCGGAGCGATCGATATCATTGCTACAACTATGTCGTCGCTGGGCGAAGACTAATTGGATTGGCAAATAGTAGAGAATAACGTATCCTCTCAACACGTAACGAGACTCGCTGCGCGAGTCTCCCCGGTTTCGATTACGAAGCGAAGACACGTCTGACAAAAATTTCTTTCGCGAACGCGCGCGCGATTCTTCTATTGATCGACGTGTGTATGTGTGTGTGCGCGCAATATTTTTTAACACATGTTGTATTGTTGATTTAAAACAGAGGTTTTAATTGAGTGAGCGCAAGTCAACTGTTTTTTTTAAATAACAAATTTATCACATGGTTCGACGTATATGTTACATACTGCGGGATTTAAAAAAAACAAAAAGTTTGCGCTCTCTGTAAATTGTTTGCTTGCTGTTTTTTGCTTAATCCTTCTCCGTGACAGTAAAGTGTAATCCCGGTAGGGTTTAGGTTTCGAAATCCCCTTCGAAGAAAAATTCACGACAATTGTTCTTACACCTGCACCGACCGACGGCGCGCGGGGCGACCGCTTGCCGCTTCCTCCGCGCTTAGCTTGCGCGACGCTAAAAAATGGAAAAGCGTGCCGGAGGAGGAGCTGCTGCTTGCGTTTCTCTCCCCGACAGTTGTGGGTAATAAAATATAATGGCAGTTTTATTGCGCGTCGCGTAGAGCACTTACGTCACTCGGATTTAACCAACCAACTCACCCCACCTTCCCCTCCCCAACGTATAGTAGCCGAGAGTTAAACTTGTTTTGTTTTCGCGCGCGCACACGGTTATCTCCCCGCGGCAAGACACTTTTTAGCTTGATCCAGCGTTTCGTGCCGCTGCGAAATAGGTCACTCTGCACGAGCCAGTGCCGGATGAAATTTTCAGCGCGCACGTCGAACTTGCTCATAATTTCTCGTCTAGTGGCCGTTCCCCGCGATATTGCGAAAGCCCGAGGCCAGAGTCGGACGACTCGGTTTCATCATGACGAGTATAGTCGCGGAAATTGACCATCTTACTCTTCGTTTTTCGAAACGCTAGAAAAATTTAAATACAGGTTTTTCTCAAAAATCGAAAATGCGTCGTACACGAAAAAAAAGCAAAAAACAAATAAACGCCTTTTTCTCGTCTTCAAAGAAAACTCTTAGAAGAAACCCTTATTTTTCAGTTTTGACGTAGAAATATACGTTCGAAATCTTTTTGCGTTTGATGAATACATTCATCCGTCGATATTTCTGCGAGACGATAAAGCGCGCGCATGTGGGGGAAACGAACGCTCTGTAAAAACGTGTCTTTCAGGGATAAAGATGACCGAGATGCACCACCTGGACAAGTAAAACGTGTTTCTCAACGAACCAAAACTGTTTTTCGGCTTGCCATTGTTTTTCGACGGCGAGTGAAACACCCGCAACGGACTCTCTGAAAAGCCCCCCCGCGCGCGCTTGTTAAAGAAAGAAAAACACTTGAAAAACTCGGCGAGCGCGCGGACGATGAGGTTTTGCCGAACAATCGCGGGGGAATCTCTCTTGAAATTATGTTCGCGCAACCGACAGCCGCTTTTCATGGCAAACTGGGACGAGGGGAGGGAGAGAGGGACGAAAAACCAGGGAAGAGGAAAATGCGCGGCGCACCGCCCGGCTAAATGAAAAATTGAGCACCGTCCGTAAAGTCTCAAGGAGCTTTCGCGCGGGCGAAAGGAGTTTCATCGCGTCGAGAATGGGGAGGATTCTTTGCCTGGAAACGAAGCCGACCTCAAAGTAATAACGAGGGTGAAAATTACGAATTTCGCGCGGTCGCGCCGCGAAATAACAGAGAAATAAATGGACCGCCACCAACCCCTTGACAAAAAAAGAGATATCTCTCATTCGCGTGATGTTTTTCAAACGCCCGGCGTTTTGGTCTCGACGACGAAAAAAATACGACTACAAGTTGCGATATAACATATATTTCGCCAGCTTTTGCTAATCAATCGTGAACTCCGCTGTGAACTCACAGTTCGCGTAAATACGGTGAATAATTGGCTTTCCAGTAGTTTTCCCATAAATTTCTCGGCTTCAATTGCGGCCGATGCGATCGGCCAATCGTCGTCTTCGAGAATGAAATGCGAGAGAATACGTTCGCGAAGCTTGTCTGATTAATAATAAAAGTAACCTAGCTTTCGTATTCATGAGAGAGAGAGAGAGAGAGAGAGAGAGAGGTAATATTCCCATCCTGCGGAATAATTAATTGTTGAAGAAGCTCTCCGCGAGAGAGTGAGGGGAGGTGAAGAAGAATATTCTTCTCTTCGCCGATGAGAAAATCTGAATAATTCCATCCATTCGCTCGTTCGGGGGCGAACGTAATCGTCGTTTATTAAAATATATCGTCACAATATAAGTCGGACATCACTTTCGCAAAACACACCCTGAGAGAGTCACGGAGAATAAGTCACGGAATTGATTGCGAGATGGATTTCACGTAATCGAGGGACGCAACGACGATAGGGAATAACAGATTCGCGATTTTATTCAGATCTAAGATGCTTAAATATCAAAAGCGGAGTAAGAGTTTCCGCGTTGAATTAACGATCTAACGAGAAAATTAAGTCGAAAAGCGGAATATAATTGTTCTTGCTTCTGAATGACTGCTGAAGTGTATTTTTTTTTTTTTTTTTTTTACACTAACATAATTCTCTTAATTGCAATTATATTGTATTAAAAATAATGAAAGAGAAAAAAAGTTTGATTCTAGATTTCTCTCTGGCATATATATGTATATATAACATATTGGGTGCGTTCGAGAAGAGCGCGCTATATCGACGCTACATATTGGGTCAATCTCTCTTGTTTCACATCTAATCACTAATGAGCAATAAAAACGGGACGCTTACAATAGCGCAGATAGCGCACTTCTCGAACGCAGCCATGATTGTGTATCATTAAAAAAAATAAATTTTCCGATAAATAATCGTCGTTCGAAAAATCCAATTTATCAAACTTAAATTGTTAAAAATATAATTTACAAAAGAGAGAATTCATTAACAATATTTTAAATTTTCACGAACCAGCTGTGAATTCAATAACAGATTAAAATAAATAAATTTACAAAGAGAAATTGTTACATTTATACCAATTTATATTTATTGTTAAAATAATTTATAAACAATTAATGAATTGAGGCTCTTAAACTATTATAACTTAAAATAATTTATCTCGCGCGCTATTTTTGTTTGAAAGAGCAATTTGCCGGAGAGCAAAGAACCAGTATGTGTGTGTGTGCCATCACGCGTTTATGTTACCTTTATCATGAGCATTTTATGCAAGGCGTTAGAAAAAGTCGGTTAAGCAAAAATAGGCGCGAGAAAGGCATGTCATTACACACGGAGGAAGGAAAGAGTGCAACGATGCAATCAGTGCGCTCAGACTAGGCGGAGAGATAATCTCCGATTCGAAAAGCAACGCGATCTCGGCGACAACACAACTTGGCAGTTTCCGCGCGCGCGCGCGCGATACGATGCGAAGCGAGAAAATCTTTAACAGCCCGATATATCGCGCGTAATTCCGCGACTCGAAAACTTCTCCCATGGCGAACTTCTCTCTCTCTCTCTCTCTCTCTCTCTTTCTCTCTCTGTTGCCGCGCTTTCATATCGGAGATCTCGATCCCGGTCTGAGATCTCCGATAACGTTTCCGCGAACGATAGGCCGCGCAATGGCGCGTCGCGTTTTTGCCTGTCTGCAATATCAAGCCCGCGTATCGCTCTTTCGCGGGATATTCGCCAACGCTCGTTGCGGGATATCGCCGCGGCGATATCGTTGATCTGTATCAAAACGGGAAGTTATCACCGGTCGGGGAATAATAATAAATTGGCGAACGACATTGGCGGACAGGCGGCGGCGGCGGCGCGCGTAAAGAGACAAGAGTAACGACAAGCGTCCCTCCTCCTCCTCATTCTTCCGCTCCGGTCCTTCTTGTTGGATTTATGAATACCGCCGGGTGTAAAGGGACTGTGCCCGCTTCCTGGTTGTAAAGGGAGATATATGCACCTTATGAGACACCGTACATTAAACCGAGAACAACCTTGGGCAACCTCGTATATGTGTTGCGTAATATTCGTGTTAGTGGAGATAACGCGTGTACTTACACTATGTGTGTAGTAACGAGTTTTGGGGGGTGTGTGTACGTGCTCTTTGATGGCTCTTGATGGCGCGTGAGTGAACAAACACACGCTTGGAATCGCGACGATACGGGGATATAAGTCGGGACCGCTTCGACGCTGCTTACATAATATACTCCGAGGTATAATTCCGACACGGTTTCTCTTCTAACAAGCTGACATCCAATTATTATGACAACCGGATCGGAAAAGAGAATAATTCTCGGATTGCGCGAAGTATAATTAGCGAAATACGAGAGAACCTGGAAAATTACGTTTCGCACGTTTGTTGAGTTATACGCGCGCGTGTAACGCGCGAATGTATGATGATGGCGATGAGCCCGCGGAACACGGAAGAATGAATTTTCGGTGTTCCGCGTTCCCGGAGATGCATACGTCGTCGGTTCTAATTTCTTCCGAAATAGCGCAATATAACGGCGAGTATTACGCGAGTATTGCGCGTGTAGTTTATCAAGCGTTAATTAAGTTCTCGGTGACCGTATAAGAGAATGCGGCTACTGTCAATAATAATATCGCGGTCTTGTCGTTTTTGTGTTTTTTTTTTTTTTTTGCTTGCGACGAGAGGCGTGTTCCGTCGTCCTTTTTTATTATCCTCATCGCGTGGTTTTTAATTAAAATTCACAAGCCGACTCCGCGGAAACACACCGAGGACGTGCGAGCGCGCGAGCCACCTAATTTGTCAGACGGACCACGAGTGTCAGACGAACCACGCGCGAATCACGCGCGAGGAACAACAATTCCGCTTGTTTGGCGAAAAGCGACGAAAGTCAAAGCAATCCCCGTCGCGAGTCGAATAAGCGTGACGGAAACATATAACGCGGTATCGTGTATGCAATTTTCGTATATGGAATATTTGACGACGGCGACATTACAACGTCATTATCAGGTCGCCCGGGCGCGGTTCCGCTTTCCCGTTTAAACAGTAGGCAGGAAGTTTAATGAAGCGAGTAGATACGCGCGGTGGTGGTTTCATACGCGCGCGGTCTCCGTCTCTAGCGACGAGACAACGCGAATATTTGATTAACTTCGCGTACAGTCACACGAGTTTGAATTATTACGCAACGAACCGCCGTTGTAAATCGAGACGGACTCTCTCTCTCTCTCTGTCTTCCGCTCCCGTTTTCACTCGCGTAAATCTTTGCGTTGACAAATGAGTCGCGGAAATAAAATATTCTCTTTACGCGCATGTAATTTCTCTTGTCATCGGTCGCGACAGTTTTTCTTCGTTTTTTTTTTTTATTTTTTATTTCGCTTCTGTTCGTCGCGAGCGAGAACGGCGGACTTTTACGAGGAAGAAAAGGCGGCGATTGATTAACGTGCCGCAGAAATATCCGCATTGAAACGCGTCGGACTCTGGTCGCGTCGTAAAATTTTCTGAAAATCCTCGAGAACCGCGAGAGAAAAGAGTTTCTGATATTCCGCGTGATCGACTCCACATATCCGCATGTGCGCGGGGAGAACGTATTTCTCTACCATCTCCTAGACGAGGACCCCCTCCCCTCCTTCTTCCCCGCCCCCGAGAACTTTGGCACTCTTCCTTGAATGCGATAAAACAGATGCAATTTCAAACGCGCGCGCACACGCGAGAAGTCGACGGCGGATTGGACGTAAAGGGTGGCGAAACGCCGCAGCTGCCGCGGCCGAAAAAGAGATGCTCGTTCGACCTAGTTCGCCGGGCGGTTTCTACAACGTTGTGTGTCGTGCGCATGATCCGATCCGATTCGCCGTGAAAGGCCCTGAGTTTAGTGACGTGTGTGAAGCAGTTTAGTAACACGATCGTTCGCCGGCGGATACTCGGCAGGTACACACATAGGTATGCGAAGCCGAGCGGCAAAAGCTGCCGCAGTGCTCCGCACAAAAGCGCCGCAGAGATCCCGGGCGCGAGACGCGCATCGCCGAGAAATTGGCTGGCGAAAACTTGGACGCAAAGTTTTCGGCGCGTTTCCGCAACACACACACACACGCGCGCGCGCGCGCGCGGGAACGTGATGCGGAGACATCGCTAAACCAGAGCTGAGAAACAGATCCTTCTAAAGGCGAAGAATTCTTCAAGCAACTGTAGCGCGTATTAACTTATACTCGAAACAAATGTAGTCTTGCGAGTTTAAATTAAATTTGAAAAATTGATATGAAGGTTTAACTTCGAGGAGATTTGATTCTTCTTTTTGTTTCGAATATCCACACAAATTGCTCTCGTAGCGGATTGCGAACAACCGCAATATTTTTAATAAAAGAAAAATTTCCATTTGTCTTTCTTTTTTTTTTTTTTCTCTTTGTATCTCCGATATAATCCTTACATTTTCCAGCTCGTTTAATTAAGACGTTTCTCTCTCTCTCTCTTTCTCTCTCTCTCTTTTCTATAATGTTTCGTTTATAATTCCGCACATCTTTCGAATTCATCAGTGCTTGATACCATTTCACACTTTGCAATCTAATTTTTCCTGTGTTATGAATAATTCGTCATATCTTTAAAAGTTTCCTCTCGCGAAGTTTAATTAACATTAAGAAACCCTCCCCCCTCCCTTCTTGACTTTTGCCAAGTTTCGCGCGCTACACTACTAACGGAGATGGCGTTATTCCGCCGAGAGTTTCAAGAACAAATTGCATACCGGGGACGGGGATACAATCGCGCTTGCAACCCGGCCTCCGCACGAGTTGTGGGGAGAAACTGCAGTCGATGCGGACGCATTCGCAACGCGTGATTAATGCCAATCAAGCGCGGCGATTTCGCGTTCTGAATTCGGGATCCCCCGAATGGGTCGACGTCACGAATCAATAGACCCCGGTAAACCGAGCCGATTAAGGATGCGCAGCCGAGAGCGGGACCGCGAGTTCCAGAAATGTGACGTGGGTGGTGGTTTTGATCTGAATGCGGAATAATTAGGATTCCATAGTTATACGCACTGTTTTGTATTCCCGCTCCCGGGAAAAACTCGATGACACCACACAGAGATAATCAATCAGATTCTTCGGCGTCGAAATACAAGAAACGGAAAAACACGCGCGTGTGTGTGTGTGTATTCCTTTATGTTAAAATTTTTATTTCGCACACGATACATCTCTCGCATTTTTTTTTTTTTTTTTTTTTACGACTGTCATTTCGAACACGTAACGTGGCTAAAATTACTCATTAAAATTCTAATCCGTTATCTCACATCCTTTGTCACCCTTTGACATTTTTTTTTCTACTTAATTTTTAACGTTCGAAGAAGAGAAAACAGAGTTTCAGAGTGGACTAACTGTAATGTCTATATAAAATATTGTGTTCCAATGCGATACAAAAAGAAACAATAATAGGGACGCGATAAAATTGATCTGAAAAAAAATCGCGACCGAACGAATTTTCCGAGCGTTTTCCCGGCAAATCACGTCCGAAAGAGATTCTCGGCGGGAAATCGGCGGAATCTCGCGGAAAAGCGCCGCGTCGGAGCGCACAACGCGTGCGACGAATTGAAACGATCTTCTGGCTCATTAAGAGCGACGGTAGAGCAACGGGTTTGTCGCACACGCGCGCGCGCGCGCACACACACACACTATGGTTCGCGATCCTTGATGATCGTCGCGTGTAGCAATACCTGTCCCCGCTTTAATAAGATCGACACCGATGAACGTCCGAACATCGGGGGAGCACCGAGTTTCTCTTCTGCCGACAACGGACGGATCGATTTTGCCGACAGGACGCCTATGAATAACGCGAGATTCCGGATTAAGAAACGGATCGAACGACGGACAACCCGCAGGACAACCCGAAGTGCTTCTCGGGGACGTGTTTGACCTCCTCGAGGTTTGTACGAAAGGTCGCGAAAGATGCGAAAGTTCGTGACCCATATGCCGCGCGTGAGAACACAAAAGTCCTGCGAGCCGTTGTGTGAAACTTGTGTGTTTGCAGCGAGGAAAAAAAAAACAACACAATACATCCCTTATTAAAACGAATAGCAGACCTTAATCCACGCAGCATCGCACGCCTCGCGTATTATAAAAAGTTGCTCAATGGTACAGGTGTGTCCTGGTATCATCCAACGAATATTCTCCGCGACGACGGGGAAGGAGAGATATATTTTTTCCCGGCTTGGTTTAATATAGCAGTTTCGATTTAAAAATTGTCGGATCCGAAAGATTTCGGGATAAAATAGAAATCTGAGAGTCAGAAAAATCGATGATACAAAAAATAATCCGAGGGCGTTCTCTAGAGATATTTTAAGTGTGTCACGCCGAGATGATACGAACGACCCGAATAGTGCTGTTATACGTACGCGTCCGATATGTAATTATAAAATATATATCTCGCTTACGCTCGTTACGCGACTACATAATACATTTTCAACCGAAAATTTCAGAGATAGAACGTATATAGTGCCGAGGGAATAAACGTCGAGTTTCTCTAACGCCGAGCTTCCAAACTCGCAGAAAGTGCGCGCACTTAAATTAGAAGCGCGCACGGGTTCGCCCGACAAAGCTTCGCGATAGCGGGAGCACAGAGAGAGAGAGAGAGGTTTCTTTAATTTTCTCCTATCGTCCCTTATCTGCACACACAAGGAGGGAAGATCGTGCGAGTTTACGAGCGCCGACTGCGCTTCGTTGCTCGCTTTGACCATTTTGTACTTGTATAATACAGTCTGGTGCAGAGAGTTGTTCTATAATTTCAGAGAGAAAAGACTCAAGAACAAGGTAACGTCGTTAGTTGCTTTCATTATACTTCTTTGTGAGAGACGAAAATGTAAAAGAATATCTTTTAATATCTCGAACGAATACGTGACGCGGATTCAATCGGGATTTTTCGTCAATTTTTGTGCCAAAAAATCCTGTAATTCTTGTCGTGAAAATATATTTGCGTGAGTGCAATAACGATTGTCGATCGCGCGATTGTAAAATCGAAATGATCGATCATCGGTACCGCAATGTTCACGCAATCGCGACGGTGTGACGTTAAAGAGAATTCGAACTATCGTCCTGGGCGATAAAGATCGAGTTGCTCGCGAGGACTCGCACGAAAGTCGTGTGCCAAACTCGGAAGAATTAAAACACTCCTCGATCTTCTCGTCTTCGACGAGATTCTAACAACTTCGATATCGAACAACCGATAATGTAAAAAAAATAAAAAATAAAAAAGGTACTCACCGCGATTATTCGCACTCGTTCCCGCAGACGCTTTTCCGGGACGTCTCTCGAGTGTTCCTCCTCCGGTGTATCACTCAGATCAGTTCTCTAGAGGTCCTCTCGTTCTACAGCACTCGCAATAGTTTTCTCTCGCACATCGTCGTCCCTTTTCTCACCCCCTCGAACTCCCGCTCGGCTTCACCCCCCCACGGGGATTTTTCCCAAAAGTGATCGACGGTCGAGGGATTGCGTCTGTTCTTGTTTTTTTTTTCCTTCTCTCTCTCTCGGGATTCTCCTTTCGCGGATGCGCGCGACTCGATATGGAATTCCGATCGAAGGGATCTGATCCTTTTCGCGAGGGAGAACGTGAAAGAGATAGTGACCTCTCCGAAAAGCTCCGCTTCACTCGGAGCGCAGTAGAGAACTGAGCGAAGTGCCGGCCGGCCGAGCAGCCAGGCGGGCTTTTCCGAGAGCGGTTTAACCAATCGCGACTTCTCTCTCACCCAGACGTGTCTTTCGCGCGCGCACTCTCTCTCTCTCTCTCTCTCTCTTTCTCTTTCGCCTCGGCTCCCTTCTCCGTATTGTGTCGCGACGCTCCAGACGCCGCCGCTGCGCTCCGTCGTCGTCGTCGGTCCTGCGACGCGCGAAGCATCACATACACAACCCCCTGCAGGTACATCATCCTTTTTCGCTCGCGAAATTCGGCAACCGCCGAATGCGTAAATTTGCGAAACGGCAAACTCCGATGTCTCGATTTTTCACGACGAGGTGTAAAATCGATAATAATATCGCGCGCTTCGTATTATAATCAGAGAAAAATGTATATACATTAAAATAAAATGTTTAAAATTTATACATATTTTGATTAAAATACAATATAAATATTTATTTATAATATTTAAATAATATTAGTAAAAATCGATATATCGCGCATTAATTTAGACGTGAAAAAAGCGTATATTTTATAATACTTTGTATTTTTTTTCTCTCTCTCTCTCTCTCGCAGAAATGTTCTCTCTAGAAACTCCTCGTGCAGATATAATTCTCAACTTTCGCGCGGCCCTCCTTTCTTTTAGAAGCCGCGTCTAAATCCGACATCCCGGCAATCGGAAGCGCGCAATATTGCCGCGCGGAAGTTCAACTGTGGTCGTCGTAAAATCCCAAGAAAGATTTCTGGAACGACCCAGACTCGAGCAAAATAGGTTAACCAATCGTGAATTTTCTACCCGCGTTCGATGCGCTTCTTCTTTTTATTTCGCCCCGTCCGTTCATTCTGGTGTCGGGCGGAGGGTGTAAGTCGCGTCGCTTACGAAACGAGGCGAAACGCTTCGCTCCGCAGCATCACCGCCTGACGCGCGATCTCGGCAACGGAAATTACACTTAGACACAGTATTACGACGGATTTCAATTCGCGAGGAAACATTTTCGGTCGGTACCTCGCGGAAGCTGTCGAGGTTGCTCGACATTTCTCCCCGGAATAACAAAAGAAAGAAAAAAAAAAAAAAGAAAAAAATCTCAAAAAGGGGGAAGAAAAGCGAGAAACGCGGCTGTATATCCGCCGTCGGAGAAATACTTTCGGCGAAAATCTCGACGGAGCGTTGCGACGCGCGTCTTACACAAGCAAACGTAGTCCGCGCGCGACCCGCCTTTCTAAAAGAAATGTAAATCCTTTTAACAGCCAACGGTTTAGTCTGTTTATCTTCGGAATTCAGGCGCGCCGGTATATCGGGATGGGGAACGTGGGAATACATCAGAAAAGACACGTGCCCCATCAGCGGGCACGATGTTAAAATGATGATTCGCGGCGTGTCTTATTTGTCGACGAAGCATCATGTCCCCGAAGCACCACCCTCCGGGTGGTTTTGACAAAATTATTTCGCGAATTTCTCACTCGGATAATTGCACAGATGTAAGTCAAATTAATAAGGATTTTTATCTGCGCGCTGATCGACCGATGAGCGCGGTGCAAGTTCGCAATTATTCGTGCAAATTCTTTCTCGCGCGTTTTGTCAACGACGAAGAGCAAAGGAGGAACTGCGGTTTCCGGCGCCGCCAGTATACAAATTGGCTCTTCCTATTCGTGATCGCGATTAGCGATTTCGCTCGACGTTAATCTCGTTTTCGCGACGGCTACGAGGC
This sequence comes from Pseudomyrmex flavicornis, assembly GCA_014825475.1. Lineage (NCBI taxonomy): Eukaryota > Metazoa > Arthropoda > Insecta > Hymenoptera > Formicidae > Pseudomyrmex > Pseudomyrmex flavicornis. Next base: position 33,651 of record QVNW01001404.1, on the reverse strand, counting down.
GGACTCTACCGGCGCAGGAAATTGATGAGTTTTCTACGAAAGAGAGAGAGAGAGAGAGAAAGGGAGAGAATAAGGGGAATCGAGTTACAGACGCCAAGAAAGAACCGCTCGCCGATGAAGTCGTCACTTTGGCGCGAGAAATTAACGCGTCGTGTTACTCGCTTATCGGCGCAATTACGCATTCGCGGCGTCTCGCTCTATTTATTCCTGCATTGCGCGCGCTCGTTATCTCTCTGGAAAAACACATATCGGGATTAAGTGATCTTCGAAAATATATCGAATGAAATCGTGTGCTTTCTATGGCGAACGACAAGCGAATCGCTCGTTTCGCGCGTGTAAGTTCAGGTTTAAAGCACAATGATTTGTATAATAAGACGCGATCGTAATTCGCACACGCGCAAACTATAAATTTCAATTGGATTTTTATACCCACCTCCAAATGCGAGCGCGTCATATGTTCGTATTGTTCCAAGAAGATTTTTTTCATTTCTCGGACTTTATCAGCGCGCGACATTTTTTTTTTTTTTTTTTAACGAGTAAATCTAGTTTGTTCGAGAGAATTTTCTCGCTTTGAACATACGCGAACATACGCGAACATCTCTTGTGAGAAACTCCGATATTGACTGCGTTCAGTATTGAAGCAACACACAGCCGCGTTAAACGTTAAAACGACCAATGCGTTTTCGCGCGCGCGCGAGAGAGAAACTTCTTTCGCGAGAGACGCCCGGAAGGGACGTCTCTTTCAATAATGTCGGGAGTTTACCGTAGATACGCGACTTCGTCCAGGAGGGATTCGCCGGCGGGATACGTGCCGGGATTCGAGCCGCGTCGTCCGTCGTGCAAAAGATCGCACGGAAAAGAGGACGAAAACAAAGCTCCGTCGTCGTCGTCGTCGTCTACGTGCGAGCCGAACGGAACGTGATCGAGGCCTCACTTTCGAAGTCGCCTACAGTCAGTCGCTTTCCTGACGACCGATCCGTGGTACTTTTACCGACTCGGTGGATGCTTTTACGATACTCGCGACGTGCCATTTTTGTTGATCGAGCTATCTGCGTTTAGCACTATTTGTGCGATTAAACACGCGTTGTGTTTTTTTTCTTCAATACTATTGTAGACTACAAAAATCGCAAATTGCGTACACGTTCTAAAATTTCTCTTCCGATCTCTTTCAATTTAGAAATTCAATTGTCTAGTCTGGATTAGTATTATTTTAGCTCGTGTTCAAACAATATTGATTATATTAAAGGAGTCGAAAATTGCAACAAAAATTATATTTTTGTGTCTTTTTGATTTTGATAATATCATAAAAATTTGTAATATTTCTTTGAAAGCGCAAAGACTTTTCAAAGACGACGTAGGAAGAAAATAGTGCTAATATAATTCAAATTGCGCGACCTCATGTTTATTTCATTCGCATTTCCCTGCGTCTCTCTCTTCTATTCCTAGATAGACTCGAACTGGGAATACTGAGGGGAAGTTCGAGCTGCGTTGCGGTCGAAATAATACACGCGCGCGCGCGCGCGCCTCGAAAACGTCAAACATCATTCGGCGTTGGAAGTTTCGGTGTAGCGCATGATATCACAGGACTTTCACGCAAGAGCAGTAATTGTTACTCGAACTCGATATCTTGCTTGCCAGAAGTTCGATAACCAGGTTATGTTACTAGATATATCCGCAACAAGCAGCCAGCTCTCCTCTTGCACACTAACAATTAATTTGTTCTGTGCGAGAGAAACAGAACCAAGCTATCAAACCTGTCTATCTGCGACGAGTGAAATTGTAATTTACAGTCTTGCAATTCGAGGAAAACAATTAAACGCTGCGCTTTCTTCGTTCGAATTAAATAAATTTAATATACTCTATCTTGTGTTTTTTAATATCAAAGACGTTGAAGTAAATGCGATATTAACTCTTCGTAGATTGACTTCCGAAACAACCTACTAGTTGGACCGATTGAGTTTGTGAAACTCACGCGACTTTAAAATCAATATTTTTTTCAAGTTTTTTTTTTTTGAAAAGTTTGAATAATTCTGCGTCAATAAAAATTGGAGAAATCTATCTAGTAGTTTCAAAGATGTGAGCTGTTTAAAAAAAAAAAACCTAATTTTAACTAAAGACACTGATTTGAAATATTTGGATGGGTCTAGGGAGACCTTCACGAAGAATTGAATGAAAATGCTTGAAATAAATGCGCGCAGTATAATCGGTAACGATTTATCACCGTGTCTATTATCGATGTTCGTTAATTTAAGAGCGAGTGTGTTAATTAACAGATATTTATTAGTGGTTTTGCGCAGAACACGCTCGCGATGAGAACCGCGGCGAGCTCATTGATTCCGCGAGAGAATTCGCACTATAGCAGGATAATTGAGAATAGGAAACACGCACTACTGACGTAGATGATGATTAATGACGTATCAGTCATGCATGCATCGCGTTTACGCTACACGTCTGTCCGCTTTCTAAGTTGGCGTCGTAAATACTGCGCGACCCAACAGCGAAGATCCGCGGTCAACGCCGACTGAATGTAGAATGTACGCACAACCGGAAGTGGAATGTGCACGACTCGCACGACGTGTGTGTCAGATTTTACTTTCATACACACGCGACGTGTACGACGAGCGAACTTATATCCCCCCGGCTGAAAGAATCGCTTGTCGAGCTTTCAAAATTGATCTATTAAAACGAATTCGACCAGAGTGAGAGTTCGCAAATGCGAGTTTTTATTCCGACGAGTTTTCTACGTAACAGATACGATGTTACACTCGCGTGTAACCGCGTAGAATCGCATCTGTTCTTTGATTTCTGTTCGGCAAAAAAAAAAAAAAAAAATCTTCGCGTCGATATTCTATTAAGATGTAGCATAATAGGTACATCACGAGCGCGCAAATACGGCCGAGCAGGATACCGGTTTGTCAATGCAAAACGCGAAGCGCGCGTACATAATTGACAAGAAAAGTTTACGACAAGAAGTTTATCGCGACAAGAAAAAAAAAAACATAAACCGTATCGTATGAGAAACAACCGCGAGAGCGAGGAAAAATGTACGTATCTCGTTTCTGCTTCAAAGTCGCTCGTAAAAGTGAAATATCGCGCGCGCGCGCGCGACGTTGCTCGTTTTCTTCATATTACGAATGCAACGTATGTACTTCGACTCGATCCGCACGCGCGAAATTACACGTCGACAAACTTCGGAATCATCATCGAGGAGAGTAATCGCCTCGTGTTGCCGACGCGCGTGCGCGCGAATGCCGACTAATGGACCAGAAATGATCGAGCAATTGATCTGTATTACGTCGCGCCAAAAAACTTCACTGTCGAAGACGACAGCGCTTCTTCTCGACACGCGAATCACGCGTGAAATCTTTTCCGAAAAGTCTCGTCGATTTGTTTCGTCATTCGATCTCCGGTGCGAGTCATCTTCATCCACTCCAATAAAATCGAAACAATCGATCTTTACCAATCGATCCCTCTCCACGTCTCCTATAACTGTCCCGTCAACTACTTGAACTTTCACTGTATGTATCGACGAAACTAGTGCTGAAAAAAAAAGAACCAATATCCCAATTTGCTTTATTTTCTAAAAAAAAATTTATTCAATTGTATACATGATGAAATAAAAGCCTGACCTCGTAACTTATTGTTAGTCACACGAAAACACGAAGAAACATTTTGTTTTTTGTATAATCGAATTTGACACATAAGAGAGAATTAATGATAGAACGAAAAGATTGTAATTAAATTATTAGAAACTTTAATTAAATAGAGAGTTCAAAATGTTCTCTGATAAAATTAAATTGGAGCAAAGACAGTGTGTTTTTCTATACTGACAAAGAATGATGAATTCGAATATCTGACTATCGATTCGCAACGTGGACGATTCGATATCGATTGTGTTGGCACGAACTCCCTGCTGAAGGAGACGCGTGCACACACAAGAGGGACAACGTAAAAACCGGTTCTCTCGGTTTTACAGGTGAACGATTCACATCGTGCGCGCCGTGTAGGTACCTGTACAACTGAAAATCTAAAACACTTCCCCACGTCGGACATTCCTTGGGCGCGCACACGAAAAAAGTAGGTCGAAACCGGAAGAAACGAAAGTACGAAAGTACGATTTCCGCATTAGTCACCGGCCGATTGTCGTTGCGCGAAGCCGACGCCGATAATGTTCGAGAGAAACGCTTTCGCAAACCACTTTGATCCATAGATAATTCAAAATAAAGGACGCAGAACGATTAATAAAACACACTAACTAGCACGTGTTACTACTAGCACAAAAGAATTGGATGATAAAAATGATAAACTAGAGTATGAAGCAGATATGGAGGAGGACATCAAGTTTCAGGAGACACAAAGTTTTGTACGTCATCATTTATTGAAATCGATTATATCGTACAATAAGATTATATCAGCGACGCATGTACGCTTGTATACTAGCGTAGTATATTCAAAAATAAATGGTATCTATTACACTGGGTCTTGCAAAAAATATATCGCTAAGAGACATCTTTCCAGTTTAACAATCTGTTGATATTTAAATGCGCAATTGTTTTGGAAAAGTCAAGCAGAGATTTCTGACCGTTGCGCGCACAGTTAGAGAAGACATCGTTGGAAGAAAGAGAGAGAGAGAAAAACTACTACGCAATACATGAAAAAGATAAAAATTTTTACCGATTTACTTGACACTTCGCTCGGAAGAAACTATCAATTTGACAGATATTCTTTGTACTGATTAAAATCGAAAGAACTGCATGCACTAACACGAATTACTTAGGTTTTAATGTTACACGTCGGTTGGTCGCGTATAATTCTGAAAAATCTGGTCTTCTCAAGTAAACAAAATATACATAGATATTATTCATTCACACTAAACACCTTCACCGGGAGTGGAAAGAGCTGTATCTTTTTACGAGGATTTTCAAACTCTTTTCGCAAGAGTTTTAGAATGTTTGAAGATAAATTATTTAAGTACACTAGTTAAAAAAAAAAAAAAAAAAACTTCCTTGCGATCCATGTATACTTTAACTGAAATAATCAGGTTTTATACTCGGAAATACGAAAGAATCGTAAAACATCAATATCGAGTTTATCTCAAACATTGGATTGTAAAAGATTAAAAACTTGCTTAAAATTAATTATATACGTAGCTGCGTTACGTAAGTCTCTGTGATATGATTCTCGGTAACGCTGCCATTGCATATTGTCTTTAAAAACATTAATGAGTAAAGAACGCATACTCATAAACATCAACTGAAACAGTAGGCCTAAGTTTACCTTATGAAAATATATCCGCATGGCGCTCTGAAATATAACATATGTATATAATAACGAGATAAATAAATAAATAACACAACACACAGATTTGAGATTAAATTATACAATTGTAATCTCTTACTTAAGTATATTGATAAAATAGAATCAAAATAAGTAGATGTAAAATAAGTAGACTAGTTCCTGTCACAAAGATTTCGCATATTGCATACAGTGTTGATTGACTGTTTACAGTACGACAACAGTTCAAACAATCACTTTAGAAATCACACGAAGAGCAATTGCACTTTTGCAACTAAAAAAAAAGTATTGAATCCTTTAAAGAAATAATTAAGTAATTTAAGTACAACGTACCCTGTCCACAGTACTTCTACTTTATATCTCTTCGAAAGTTAGGAAACATTCTTTGTGCATATGTCAGACAAATAACAATTTTTAACCTACTGAGATATGGAGCAAGATTTTTTAAATATTTTTTGAGACACAAGTAATATATAAATGTTATCAACAAAACTGGAAAACAAACTGGAAGCATGTTTTTATAATTGCATCATAAAAAAAGATGGAGATTAAAATTAATTAAAAAAATATCAAAATATACTAAAACGTCTATTCTAAATTAATAAATATTAGAGGACGGTTTGATACAGAAAAATAGCTTTCATCTCAACGGGGAATGTGTTTAAATAGTCTGTCATTTTACCATTTTACTGAATATTCCACAAGGAAAACAAAAATCGATTAATGTGTCACATATGACACAAATCAGAATGTATTATAACGAAGATGCTTCTTCATCGGGAATATTAACTAGCTCTTGATTCCAATAATATAAAGGTGGTCCACTGGTGAAACAGTACTTCTGCGTTAGTGGAGTGTCATTCTCCACGTAATACATGACATATAAATTACACATCTCATCCTCATTCGTACTACCTATGTATGTCGGTCTGTAACGTGTACTTTCCATTGTGCAGCGAGCTGCCAGTCTGTCGCCGAACGTGATTGGCACTTTGTTATTAACAGGATAAAACATCTGAGGAGTCAATGGATCTCTCTTACCGATTTCGATCCATTCGTAATTCGGCTTTACTACGTAACCCGACACTACTTTTCCTAACGAATGAGTATGCGTTCTATAAGCAAACGGATGAATAGTTTTATTCTCTTTTATAAGGCAAGCTGTCTCCATGTGTTCCGTTTGTCTGGGAGGTACGACACCACCTGTACCCAACAGAATAACACCGGCCAATTTGTTTAATCGTCGCGTTGTATAATGCAGAAATACACCTGAATCGTCTGTACTGCCATCCCTGAAATGATCGATGTGTGCGTAATGCACCTGCAGAACGATATATTGTATGGGAGAATCGCCACCGACTTGAAAACCCACTCCATTCGGTAAATCCAACTTAGGAGCGTCTCTCGCCCATGCGTATATAATCTGTTTGAGTAAATGATTCATCACCCAAAAATCCACCATATATATAGTACACTAAAATATGTGTTACCCAAAATATATAATATGTGTTAATGATATTAATCATATACGAACTTGAGATCCTTTACTGCAAGGAGGTGCTGTATCTCTGCCCAAGGAAGAAGCCATTTCTCCACAATCCCACACTGGTTTCGAACTGCCCGGTTTGATACAGCCATAAACAAGTATGTGATGAGCCGTTGCCATTGTCGCATTTGGTTCAAAACCCGTGATATAATAATTTTGTGTAAAATCTATTCTGACCGGAGTACATAGATACAGTTCAGGCTGCAAAAAACAAACATATTACAAAAAATAGAAACTTCCAGCAATATATAAACTAAAAAGAGACAAAGAGAAAGAGAGTATAAACTTGTCTTACTATTATTTTTACTACAATATCAATCAATATACAAATAAAAGATTGAAATGAATAAATTAATACAAATAAAAACAGAAACATTCCAATTACTGAAAAATAAATAATACAACAAATTAAACATCATGAATTCCATGTTGATTCTGAACAAGTCTTTCTATATTGTATATATAAGAAATTTACTATAGATTTATTTTATTGTTAATATTTAACATGCGAGTTGTTATAGTTACCTCTAGGCATACACGCCCACACACACATACATGCACATCGCACAGTCATATGTTATTTCAAACTAATTTTAAAAGTGATAGTGCTTACTCTGTTCGGCCGGACATTCGGCATAAGCAACGCATATTTTTTTTTCTCATTGTAACAACACGTAAACTCGAAAGAAATCACGAATAAGAAACAGCACGTCAACAAATATCCTTCCCACATTTTTAAAACTAAATAATTTCTATTCGCTATCGGCCGTTATCAAGAAGTCCATCTGTCAAACGTCGGGAATCGCTCAATATGACATTCCTCCACGACTACACTCGGAACCGTGTGCGGTGTGACGTAAATAGGTAAAATAGGTAAAATCAGGTACTAGGATGTGACTTCTGTAGACGCTGCAAGTATACTTATACTCGGAAACTGTCGACGGTAGCGATATCTCGTGAGAGCGCGTTAAGTTAAGAATTTCGAAATATCAGAACGTCTGTAAGCACTGAATTTACGACAGACCTTTTGATGACCTTTTATGATATTTGACATTTTGTCTTGATTTTTTTATGTCGTTTATGCAAAAACATGCTTACATATTTTACTTAAATAACATACATAGAAAACTGATATGCTAAGTCAACTAGATGTGAGTTGATCTCGTACTATGATCTTTTTAATTGTTTATTTCACACACACACACACACACACACACACACACACACACACACACACATGGTTACAACGTATAGCTGCGTTCTGGGAACGCGCTATTGCGTCATTATTGATCGCTTATTAGATGTAAAATAAATGAGATAATACAAAACTATTGCACATGCTTTAATGTGGATCAAATCAAAGATCGGAATAGTGTATAACAGCATCAATTCTTTATACACATATGTGTATTAATTTTATTTACATTCTTTGCTATATGTGCTGTAGGCACTTTTATTGGACGGAATTATATATATTAGACATCATTATGTATTGCATTGTGTGTCAATTTGATAATAAATTTCATGAGAATATCAATATTGAAGTAATGTCGCATCTCGTATTCTTTTAAACAATTCAACTTATCTCTTGTTAATGTATATATCGCGAATTTGATCCGTCAGCCATTCAATTGCTGGTTGCAGACCTTCGCCAGTTAACGCATTCGTTGCTCGTATGTGCCAAGGTTTGTTTTGTATACGATCAAGACCCAGACCAGCAACCAATTTTACAGTAGTCAGAGAATCGGGCAGGTCCATCTTGTTCGCCAGAAAGAGGATGGGTATCTTACGTCCTGAAATGCATATTCACTTTGTTCTTCTCTCTTTCTCTTCGTTTTTCACTCGCAAATTTATTACTTTCTTCGTTGTATGTGTATTTTTCGATATTCAAATAATTAAATTATATTGAGTCTTTATCGGATTTGTGTTTGTATAAACAGACAAAACGTTTTTACCTGCTACATCAGGATGTTGCAAAAGCATGTCTAATTCTTCTTTCACAACAACCAGTCGAAGTTTATCGCTACTGTCAATTATAAAGATAATTCCGTGACAATCTTTGTAGTAATGTTCCCACAGTGATCTATGACGATCGTGACCCGACATATCGAATGCGGTAAAATTGACATTTTTGACTGAAATAATAAAAATTTCAAAATATATTACATTAAAATAGTGTAATTATATACATAGTTTTATGATAAGATAGTTTAAAGAAAAAATAAAAATACTCTGATGCGCCACCTATTAAGGAGAAGTAACAGACTACATTGAAAACCACTGAGGTGAAGTGAGAAGTAATGTATACATACAATATTTGGCGGGAGTTAACCGATCTCCAAAGAGTGAGAATAAAAGATTAGATTCTCGAGAGAGAGAATAACAGATTAATTTTCCCTAAACCACAGTATATGTATGATCAGTAGGGTCACTTGATGAAAAGAAGTTACAATATTTTTCAACACTCCAACTTTTATATCCACGATCAATTCGGAGGCCCGATTCAGTTCGCTCTTCAATCGATAAACTCGACTTGAAAGAGACCGGCCCATCCACCCGGAAAAATGCAACAGTGTGGATTTGAACTTGGGACCTCCCATTCGCAGCCCTCGCACTCAGGCCGCGAGACTACTGGGCCAGTCGTATAAATTTTCTTAATCTTATTAATAAAAAAACTGATAATTTTGAGTTTTGATACTAGTTCAAAATTTTTATATAAAATGAAATGTGTAATTGTTGGTGGTTTTATGTGTGCAATGAATAATTGCAATGAGAATTCTAGTGTAAATGATCATTATTTAAGCTTTTTTTGTTTTCCATCTCATCCAGAAGGGTATTGTTATTTATAATAACAGAACAGAAATAAAATATTTTCTGTGCGAATTAAGTACATTAAATCATTTAAAACCATGCGCATGACAAAATAAAATAAATTTATTGTTCTACAAAATAAATTGTAAATTGTAGCTTGCAAATGTTAAAAATGTTATATAGTTCTCTATTATTAATTTTCGTATACATCTATTGTAAATTTTGAAACGTTTTATTTATTTATTTTATCTATTTTTGAAAAAGATAACAAAAATACTGAATCATTGATCAAGAATTTGTATTGTAATAACATATTATACACAATTCAATTGTAAATCAAAATGCTTACATCAATTTGCTTATAAATAAAAAAAATTAAAAATATTACTTGTTTATTATAAATATAAAAATAATTCACTATATAATACTACATACATTTAATATTATTACTTATTACTTTTATTTTTTACTTATTATTTAAATGTTATATTTGCAAATTGCCAATATCGATTTAAGAAGATATGAAAATTGCGGTTACTTATATAACATAAAAATAAGTTTCTATAGTTTTTCTCTCTTTCTTTCTCGCAATTTAAATATCAGCGCGCTAGCGGCGCTAGTACTATCAAGAATATGGCGACATGATACGTGATCTCGGACGCTAACATCAAAACATCCGACACGGAGTGACTCTACTGGTTATATATATACTGTGCCAAAACTAAAAAAATGCAAAGATCTAGTTCTGATATAGATGACGAACAAATGGAAAAAGGTGTCTATTTTGTGCTCAAGACATTCTAACCCTATTTGACACAAAACATCAAATAAAATGTTTTGTTTTCTAGAAACGACAGCTGTAGAAAAGAAAAAATTGGTTCGTCAGATAAGAGAACTGAATTCCATAATCGAACAGTGTAAGTGGAGTCTGGAGACATTGCGTTTTAAAAATGTGGAAGGACAATTAAATGAACCAGCGAGTTTGAATGTTCCATCGAGCTTGAAAAAATTGCCAAATGTTGATGTCGATCTGCAGAATGATTTGTACAGATTCGCCGGTCTGAACTGCGTTAACGTTCATAGAAATGAAGTTACGTTCAACTTTGTATCGGATTCAAATGAACAGGAAGCTAAAACCAAGTATGCTATGCAGCTGTTCATTAAAGATGGAAAAGCCCATTTGGGAAAATGGGTGATGCCTATGTCGGTTGATATGAATGAAATATTGGCTAATACACCAATTGATAGCTTAAAAAACTTAAATCCATTTGTGAGAACTTGTAAGCATTACATTGACTGTTACACTGTGCGACAACAGCAGTTTCTGTCATTGAAGGTGTTTGTATTACAAGAACAAATATGCATGTAACATTGTTTTTTTTTATATATATATATATATATATATATATATACATATATTTATACATATATATATTTGTTTCAGAAGCATATATCAAATATGCAGCACTGTAATCTACAATCTAATACGGGATATACCAAAATCAGTTTGGAATTACATGGAGTGCATGATCGTGAAAACGATAAATATATAAATATAGTAGTGTATCTGCAATATCATTCTGATAGAACAAGACCACATAAAATCGAAGTAGAAACAAATGACAAAAATATGTTGAGCGATGATGCAAGGCAGAGATTAAAAGTATGTTTGAAAGAATTTAAACTGTCGGATTTACCAACCGCATTTGACAGAGTTTTGGCGAATGACTCTGAATTTACATGGATGAGGACAGACGACAGTGACAGCCCATTGGAGTTACATGTAAATACTAAATTTGAGAATTTAAATGTGCAAGATTTAATGTAAAAAAAGTAAAATCAGTTTTTCGATAACATATATTTATAAGAATTTTATTTACAGTATTCTAGCGATTCCAACGAGGAGGGGTTTCTGGAACACTTACAATCAGAACGGAAGAAATCCTTGAGACAAGCCAAGAAGAAGCAAGAACTGAGAAAAAAGTGGAATAAGAGAAAACGCCAAAGATATACTGCGTCAAAAATTATAACATCTGATGATGATAATGATGAAGCAGAAGCAAATGAGCCATATACTGAAAATTCAAAAACAAGGAGAGGAAAGAAAAGACAAGCATCTAAAGATAGTGATTCGGAAACAAATGCTCCACATATTGAAAATCCAAGAGAAATTTTAAGAAGAAACAAGAAAAAAGAAGCATCTAAATATAATAATTCAGAAGCAAATGGGTCACATACTGAGGACAAAAGTTTAAGAAGTGGAAAAAAAAGAAAAGAAGCATCTAATGATGATTCAGAAGCAGATACACCACTTACTAAAAACTCCAGAGAAAATTTAAGAAAGGGGGAGAAAAAGATTGCACCTATTCTGAAACAGCAACAGAATATTGGTAAAAATCTGTTGGAAGATGATACACCAAAAGTAAAAAATAAATTAAAACAAATAAAACTGAGTTTTAAAGCCCATTCGGTCACACCTTCGGGCAGTGCGGAGAATTCTATATTTTCACCTAACCTGCGTAATAGGCCTGACAACAAGAAAGCTACATTAATCACAAGTACTCCGCTAGATCGTAAACGTACCAATAAGACGTCTTATTTGGAGACTATAAATATCACAGATATTGAAAAGCCTAAGAAAACTACAAATTTCAAGAACAATGAGCTCAGAAATCTAAGAACTCCAAAAAATATTAAAACTCTAAGAAAAAGTCCCAGATTATCAAAACTTCCTAGCAAATCTGTTTTCTCATGATAATGTTAAAAAATAATTGTGAAAAAAAAAATCATTGCTTTTTTAAAAGTAATCATATATATATAGTATAAATAAATTTGTGTCATAACTATTATGTACATTAATCGATTCATGTTTTGTGTGTCATATATAAAATAAATAGCACAAGAGTAAATGTGACGTGTAGGTGCAATAAGAAATAAAATGTGTGAAAATACAGAAAGCAAATTTCTTGGGTCACTTTATTGCCGCATGTTATTTGACTTACATGCAAATTTTTCGATATTAAAACCAACAGTGGGCACTATGTCTATGCAACGGTCGTCCTCGCGTTTGAAATTATTTATGACCGTCGACTTACCACTGTTATTAAGGCCCACTACTAAAACGTTCACTTCTTTTTTCCTAAGACCTAAGAGATTTGCTAAGCGTTCGAATAACCTCATTTTCTCTCGTCGCTGTATAAACCGTCCTTCTCGTTTATCGGACATCAATAGTCATCCCCTGTTTATATCAACACCGCAGACGGGATTTACAGTACAATAAAAACCACCCCTCTTACATTTTATACCAATCGACAATTCATGGTAAATTTCATGTTGAGCACCACTGATATAAAATTTATTTGTACATATCTTTGACTTTGAACCGCCGGATATAGATTATTCTCAATGTTAGCGTCTCCGTCGCCTCAGCAGTAGTAGAAAAGTGAATCCGATCTTTTATTAATAAAGATCGTTCATTTTCAAGCAGAGAAGACTGAAAGCACTTACAGGTAGCATTTTTATTTACTAAGTTAGTTTCGTGTAGTTGATATGCGTAAAACGTAGACATCATGGCGCTCGAGAACACAACTATGAATACCGACATTACCGATATCATTAAAGCGATGCGGATCATATTGTGTTTTAATCCTGTTCGCCATGTGTTTCAGCGCAAGATATATTTAAGAAAATAATATTTGTATGAATACATATTTTACTGAATAGTTCGAATTTATTTTATAATACGAACAGTCTTAGCACAACATTAAAAATGGTAAGTCTACGCACTCGAAAATCCTTTTTTGTATTCACGTATGCATGTATGAAGGTTATAAAAGCAATGCATTTATCGATCAGAGCATAAATAAGAATACTGTTATGATTTTAGCCGAAAGGCAAGACGAGGAGATTTATTGACAAAAAGAACTCAGTTACCTTTCATCTGGTACATCGTTCGCAAAAAGATCCGTTGGTAGCAGATGAAACCGCTCCACAGAGAGTTCTAGTGCCAGTTAGTGGCAAGCAATCGACTGCAACAGATACAAAGATAGACAGTGAGAAGCGTAGAGAGGAGCAACGGAAGTACGGTATCTACTTTGATGATGACTACAATTACTTACAACATCTCAAAGATGTCAACAAGCTGGATGTTGATTGGATACCTGTTGAGAATCAATCCAAATGTGACAAAAATGCTCCAAAAATTAACTTGCCATCTTCTGTATTTCCCTCGAATGTGGAGGAAAAAGTTGGTATGCTCAACAAAGCAGCTCCGGTTTCTGGATTACAATTGGATCTTGATCCAGACATAGTTGCTGCTATGGATGAAGATTTTAATTATGACAACCCTGAGAATCAATTGGAAGATAATTTCATAGAACTGGCTAATGCTGGTTCGAGTGATGCTGAAAGTTCTGATAGAGAATATGGTAAACTTGTCGAGATATTACATTTAACAGTCTCTTGTGTTTATATTCTGATCTTTATACCAATTAATCTTTTTTATAGAATATGAATTGAACGAATCTGACGAGGATCGTATGGATTTTATGGATCTTTCGAATGAAGAAGCAGATAAAGTAGGTGGTTTACCACAGTATGCCTTTAAAGAGGAAGAAACAAAATCACGATTTACAGAATATTCTATGAGCAGCAGTGTGATAAGAAGAAACTCACAACTTACATTATTGGATGAAAAATTTGAGGAGGTTTATATGTTTAGTTTGCAACATGTTACAAATTTTCTTATTTTATGTGTTCTAACCGTTGCTTCGTTTACAATTTTTACAGATGTACGCTATGTACAATGACAATGAAATTGGCTCTTTAGATTTTGACGAAATAGAAGGACATGTCGAGCATAATTCGGATCTTCTTATGCAATGTGCTGCAGAATTTGAAAAAATGAAGAGCGAAGATGTGAGTATAAATATAAAACATTAGAAAGAGACGTGTACTAATTTTTTTTTACATTTATACAGGCGGAAAATATCGCGGAGCTTATGAAAACTAGAATGAAGATTGCAGAAAGGGAATATTCGAGTTCTGAGGAAGATGATTTAGAAAGACTCGTTGTTGATGCTCGTGAGAAAGACAAATGGGATTGCGAGAGTATTCTTAGCACGTATAGTAACATTTATAATCATCCTAAATTAATTAAAGAGCCAAAGGTAAATTTTATTTAGGAAAATTTATATTGAATTCTCTTCTTATTTGTTTTACAAATATTCAATATATATAAATTATTTGAAATCTTTTATGTTCGTGTGTTTTTCTTCTAACAGCGTCCACAAAAGATTGAAATTGATCGAAAAACCGGTATTCCAAAAAATATATTAGTCAAACCTGGAAAATTAACAGTCGCGGCATTAGCCCAATTTGATTTGGAAAATAATGCAGCAAAAGGCCCACAGTCCGTGGCAGAGAGCATGAGATCTACTTTAAGTGTTCTGAGCATAAGACCCAAAGGAGAAACTCCCGAAGAGAGAAAAGAAAGGAAGAGGTTACTCAAAGAATACAGAAAAGTAATTGCGCTACTTTCTTCAATATTTAATGGCTAAATTATTTGTTTGTCTGTTACCGCGTACGTACTTTCTGAAATTTTAGGAAAGGAGGATGGAACGGAAGGCAAATACCGAAGCATTTAAAGAGGAGAAGAAACGCCAAGAAAAAGTCAGATTGAACAACCGACGAAACATTCAGGGACAGCATATAGTGTAAATTTTAAAGAATTATATGTGTAATTGAAAATAAATTTTTACAGATTCAATATTCCTTTCGTCTCATGTGCAGAAACAAATCATGTTTGTGTTTTACACAAACTACTAAATATATATATATTTCTATATTATATTATAAATGTCTTACTAAATTTGCCAGTTTTTGGTTAGAAATATATTATATATATATATATATATATATATATATATATATATATATATATAAAACATACATTTAAATTTTTTTTGTTTTTCGATCAGATGAAATCGTCGATTTATATTCGATCTATCGAAATGTCTTGCTCAGATCGAGATTGGTTGAAAAAACGAGTTTGCGCTTGGTTTGACAATTTTGAGATCTGTCACAAATTGACAGCGACGTTTTCATCGTTATAGAAATTTATTGCGCAACACAATTAGTCACTTAGAAAAACATTCGCACATTCGCTCATTCGCAACATTAGAGATTGTCTTTTGATTTTTCACGTCTGAGACTTTGAAGCGCCGATGAATCACACGGAATTACGGAGCATGAGAGTAACCACGTGAGAGAGCACGAGACGCACGGAGCGCCGTGTATATTTTAAGGCGGGGCAGAGGGCGGAAGTTCTAAAGTCATATGATCGATTCGTTATAACCCTCTGTTCTTGACTCGCTCGTCGCAAAGATGGCTAGCCAGACGCAGGGTATTCAGCAGCTTCTGGCCGCTGAGAAACGCGCCGCGGAGAAGGTGTCGGACGCCAGGAAACGTGAGTACATCTCGTTGACGTGTCACGTCGAAATAATCCCGTGGCAGGAATATCCGCGTCGCGAACGCGACACGCACGACCACTCAAGCTGTATCCCATCAACAGTAACGTTAAATTCTTCCCCGATTAAGTAATTTTTGACATTTGGCTTGTTGGCGACATTGCGAAATCAGTATAAATTTGTATTTTAATCAAAAATTGCTGGAGTGACACGCGTAATTCCGATGGTCCGCAGTGAGAATAACCTTGAACTAACCTGCGCGCGTTATCTGTTTTGTGTGTAATCATGTGCTAAATTTTACATGTGAGTTTGCACCAATTTCTCAATAGAAGCTTCATTCAGTCGAATTTCTCCTCAAATATCTTTGAGATTTTGTTGTATGTTTATGCCTTTGTGTTTGAGTTGAAAAATTGATAAATTGAGTTTAAAAACTGATTAGAATTATACTAATGTTTTAGTGATTTAGTGGAGTAAAATGTCAGTTCACGTCAGAATGTACTACAACAATCTGTAGTTAGAAAGTTTAAACTTACAGCGTATGTCGTATTATGACTTTCTTTATATCTTTATGTAGGTAAGGCTCGTCGTCTGAAGCAAGCTAAAGAAGAAGCTCAAGATGAAATTGAGAAGTATCGACAAGAACGGGAGAGGCAGTTCCGTGAATTCGAAGCCAAAGTAATTGTTATATATTTACCATTGCTTTATGATATACCCATACTCGCATGAATTTTGTTATTATCATACGTGTGTTATGTGTAGCACATGGGTTCGAAAGAAGATGTAGCTGCGCGCATCGAAGCAGACACGCGACTCAAGATAGAGGAAATGAATCAGACTGTTGCTGTGCACAAAAGTGATGTAAGTTTGCCAGTTTTTTTTTTTTTTTTGATAGACTAGAAGAGTCTCGTATTGCGATAGATCAACAACAATTGTCTGAAAAAAATATACCAATTGTGTGTTTTTACTTTTTCTAACTCTCTAGGTCATGCTTAAAATCCTGGACTTGGTGTACGATATCAAGCCAGAACTGCACAGTAATTACCGCGTTGAGGTCTAAGCTACAAGAATCGTTACTCTAATAGCTATATAAATATGATGCATCTTACGCTATATAAATGTACATTATAAATACCACTGTTCAAGGTATTATCCGTATCTTAAATATGTATTTATCGCTGTTATATTGTATGACATGTTATAATATATTTTATCTGGAGGAACTCTGTATGTACAATGTAGCTTCTAGACAGTGATACTCAAACTTATACCGATTTAGAGATCTTTTTCCCCACAGTTGCTACACACGACAATAAATGTACTTGTTAATTATTGCTGAGCTTTTCACATGAGCACTTATTTGGACAGTTTGAGAATTGCTGTAATATAGTTGCATCGTAACAACAACAACAAAAATATATATATATATATACACACATACACACACACACACGAGTGTATCGATAAAACGTCGACCGGATGTGTCACGGCCTAGACACATCAGGACGACGTTTGATTGTTAATTGTTAAGATAAGGGTGATTTAGGATGGTGGTGGTGGGACAAATTGTATGTATCGATAAACGTACGCCATTAGATGTCATTCCATAATTCTGTCGCATCGAGGACGTAAGCCAAACTTCTTTCCTCTACAACCTCTCGCGGTTCACGGACAATGCTCCCGGTCGACGGTGAACCACGCGACGATGTAGCAATTTTCGAGAAAAACTTCTTTTATCTTTGAATGGATAGCTTTGCCTCATATGTATACTCCGTCTCTGTAAGCTGATTGATTGTAAAAAAAAAAAAAAAAAAAAAAAAAAAAAAAAAAGACAAAACCCAAACCGTACACCATGTGTGCACCATATGTTGTTTTCGTTCTTTCCAGTTGCTAGTTTTAGATTGAGAAAAGTATAATATAAATCTTCGATAAAGTATTGATATTCGTAGAAGTCGAACATGTTAACACAAGAGAGGACAGACAGCGTCCGGATGTCAAAAATGAATTAAATTTAAAGCACATCTTGCAAAAATGACGTTCATACGAATGATTAAAACACACGATTCGTTGAACATTTTCTTTATTACATTTATACAAATGTTCCACGTTTTATTATGATCACATTAAATTTGTGACGTTTGAATTATTAAATTAATGACACACCGAAACAATAATAAAATGTATCATAAATCTCATTACCGTGTAATCTACCTAAACATTAAAGATTGTTTCTTTACTGATCAATTTCCAATTAATTAAATTAATTGAAAATTTTATTTATTATTAACGCGACAATAGATTTATATCTTGTGTATGTATACCTTCACCCACGCACTCACACGCCGCATACTTACTACACCACTGCACGGGACGTGCATGCGCGTTGCACGTGAGCGCCGATGATGGGGATGATCAGCTGGTGCACTTAACCTCCCCGTTAACTCCGGAGTCTCGTGTCGTTTTGGAGTCTGACGGAATGGTACGCGCTTTGTTTGCGTGTGTGATCAAAGTTTGTTCGTGTGTGTGCGCGCGCGCACGTTCGCTGTGTGCGCGCCGCGCCGCTAGCGCCACTATAGATAGTGCGGCCGGAAAGCGATTCGATTTCGCGAACCAAGCTGCGGCGGCGGCGGCGAGCAGTCAGTGCGTGTGTCATTCCGCGCCGAGAAATGGAAGCCGACGAGACGCGTTCGGTTCCCAGCAGAGCGAGAGCGAGCAGCACGTTGTTGACGTTACATGAAGTTGCGCGCGAACACGTCGCGGTGACAGCTGTGCACGTACGTCGCTTTTGAGAAGTTTTGTTATGACAAAGAACGTACCGCCGGCCACGACCGGTCGCCGACCAGCCGCGTATCCGGAGGAGAGATTGTTGTCGCCGCCGCCGCCGTCATCGTCGTCGTCGTCGTCGTCGTCCTTGTCGCGGTTATTATTCCCGTCGTAAACGTGCGTTTCGCGCATCACAAGTGTTTTGGTTCGTTTTGTTTTCTCTCTCTTTTGGAAAAGAGAAGGAAAATCGCCAACAAGCGAACAACAACCGCGAGGAATTCAAGAGCCAAGAGAGTCCAAAGGTTACCGGCGTGTGAGGAAAGTAAAGTTGCGAAAATGTGGTGCCTCGTTAGTCAAGCCAATTCCGTTATCCTCGAGGTGCAGGTGGACCCGAAGGCAATCGGCCAGGAGTGTCTCGAGAAGGTAAGTCGCTTGATTTTTTTGTTTTCAACATTGTTTTCCGCACGACAACGTTAATGTCGTACGTGTACAACAATATGCCAGAACTTGGCAGTTTGTTGGCGGTTCGCTTCGCGTTGGTTTGTTTAATCTTGAGAAGATAATGTGTACAATTTCTCTTCTCGCGCACATAATCTTTGTACCGGTATATTTATAACGAACCAATTAGTTTTGTTTGACGTGAAATAAATAATAAGAGCTTAAATACATTTGCATATGTAATACGTGCGTTCTTTGAATCGCGACGCGCTCCGAATTCGTTCCCCGCTTTGTCTCGCGAGAGAATTTTATCATTTGAACTTCAAAAACAAATCTCTCTTCTCTTTTAATTGAAACTGATTACATCGTGATATTAAACGAACGATATATAACTTGTTTTAACGAGATAATGCGCGGACAAATGTATATACAAATATATATATATATGTATATGTGTGTACTAGCAACTTGCCAAGTTCGATCTTGTTTTTTTTCGCGAAAAGAAGGAAGAGAGTTGTCCTTCCTACTAATGTGCATTATCCTTGAACAATATTCAAGACGCGATTTCTCAAAATTTATTCGAGAGAAACCCGCGCATGGAAGCTACATATTTGTCTTTTTCCGTCCTTGTGTCGATGCGAGAACTTCGGATGAGTCATCGTACAAACCACCTTCCTTCGCTCGGAGAACTTTCAGAATGAGCGATGAATTCTGAAAAATCGTGCGCCGTTGTTGCAACTCGAAGGGAGGAGCGCGCGTCCCGGTGTTGTTGCAACACGCGTCACCTTGAAGCGGGATTTGCGATTTCGCGCGCGAAAAGCAAAAGCGAAAACGCACACAATGGCGGGATTCACGGCGCTGCTGCGCCATATTGTAGGTTTCGATACGCGACGTTTTTTTTTTTTTTTTGGTCTTTCAATTCTTTGGACGCTTACGACAATCGATCTATCGATCGCAAACAAACGAGTAACAAATCGTTCGCTCTTAACGAGCGTGAAATCGTCGTAATTGCACATTCTCCCGTCGAGAGTGGTTTCCGCGAGTTTCTCGCCGCTCCTCGAGCGAATCGATATTAGCGCGTTTGATATAGCGCGATCGGGATCAACGTGCGCGCGCGCGGTCTATGCAGGAAAGTTTGGCGCAAAGTTTACCTTAGAACGCCGCGCGCTTCGGTTTTCCAAGGAAAACTTGAGATTTTCTCGCAGCTTTCTTTTTCTCGATCCCCGCCGTGCAGTAGGACTTCGCCGTATATTCCGTGCCGTATATTTACGTTAATTTGAAAAGTTACGTAAAAATGCGGCGGCTATTATTTTTTTCGCGGACACGAGACTGATACGTCGAAGTGATATCAGTTCGCGTTTAGTTTCCTTTCAGAGGCAGAAATCTGGGAGGAAAAAAGGTTACAAGCAATCTTTTCTCTTTCTTACGCAACTCGCGCGATAACACTTTTAACATAGTTTCGTAAAATCTCAATTGTGCTCGTAAATAAAGAATGTACATCCGAGTGTCCCTTCGATTATTTAATCAATCGTTGACCAAATAATCAAAGAACAGAAAAGATATCAGAATGAGAATAGAGGTATCGTGAGACAAAAAGAGCGTTAAACGTTCGTTAAAAATATTAAAAAAAATCACTAGACATGAGCCGGTGTTCGTTAAAATGCCCGTGTACAAAGTCGTTATCAGTTACAAGTAAAAGTAGTCATTGCATTGTGTCGCCGTCACGCAAATGTACTATTAGACTTGTACATTGGAGCTGTGAAAGATAAAGTCGCTAAATTTGAATAGCGATTAATCTCACAAAAGGCGTTTATCTTAGATATAATTATTATCGAGGAAATCAGAAAAAGTCGCACATCGAATTGTTTAGCAAAGTACTCTCGTTCAAGGGTCAACTATATACAGATATATGTTCACATCTGTTTACCGAAAAATTCGCGATAAATGAGTGATAAATTTGTTTATAAAAGTCTCCGGTGCCGTCGCGACGATACGAGAAGAGGAGCACCACCTTATCTCGCGAATGCAAAATGTTCTTCTTACGCTGAATCGATGATATCGATTCAGTAAGCAGCAAATACCACATATCGCTGTACCGAGACACTTTTCAGTATCGGAAAAATAAAGTGTTTTTTTTTTTTTTTTTTTGATCTCGCGAAATGTATCGATTTGACCTGATTGAGCTACAGATTAGTAGCGAGCATCTGATTTATTGTAAAGACAAACTCTCGCGTTCAGATAACTCGTGTCGAGTTTGTCCTATTTCTCGTTCGGGTTTTAATAACGCTTTGCACGAGTTATTTAGACGCAACGCGTGATCCAAAAGGAATAGTTCTCGCACGTGTGCAACAGATGCCTCGAAAGTGATGGTCGGTATGCGATCTCGAATTTCATTACGAACGTCGCTATCTCGAAGTACCTCTTCGAGAGATCTTTGAAAGGATCGCTTTGAAGTTTGTTAATTTTCTGCTCCGCTTACGCATTCGAAGCACATATTCTCTCAGTTTTTTCATATACTGAAGAAGATGCGCGAGAAAAAATCAGAAAAAAAAAAAAAAAACTCAATAGTACAAATATTATTTTGAATGTGAAACTTTGATCAATGATTTTTTATACTCGACGTTATTACAATTTGAAATTTATAGAAAATTTCAAATTGTACCTGTGACACCATATATTTGTCCGTGGAATTGAATGGCGACGGCTAGAGCATTCACTTGGAAATCATATTTCTCGTAATAGAGTCTTCATAAAAATATCTCTGTGTGCTCCCCGCCGCGCAACCTGCTTGGGGAAAGAGCTCGGGGTGCAACTCATTTGGTTTCCATTACACACTCCTTATGCCACGGTCGACTCGCTGCATTATCATTCCTATAAGTTGCAACGTTCGCAGAGGAAAAGCGGAGGGAGAAGACGGGGGAGAGGTAACGGAGGGTATCGGGATTTTGATCGTATTCAATTTATCTCCGACCTCCGTGGGTCACCCTACCGACGACCATCTCCGGGATCTTACCTCCGACGAATCGATCCTCTCTCTCTCTCTCGTTTCTCTCTTTTCGCAGTGCATTTCTATTCGAACGCGAAATACACAGTCCGCGTATCCAATTTGATGCAAGCAATTTGATTTTTTACAAATTTTTATAATAATTTCTAATTCGTTGCGAGAAGTAGATAAATTCAGAACTTTTTCTTCCATGTGTTATTTTCAGTTTTTAAAATTTGATGACAAAAATACCACATGAAAAAAAAAAGAATCAAGTACGTTTGTATCGTATACTCGCGATAAGAGAGATTAATTTTACATTAATACATTGAGATTCTCAAAGAGCGTACAATCTGTTTTCAAGATGACATCATCCCGACTTCGGTCTGAATTAGCTTGCAATATATACACTGTAGTTTGTGCAGCAACGGCATATAATCGTGACCCGCACGGCCGCCGCACTAATACTCGCGCTTGTTATGTCGTGTATAACGCGCTCGAGAGAGACGAGATAGAGACGAGATGAGGAGAAGGAGGAGGAGGAACCGGTTATCACTCCGGCGTCGAAAATAACTCCCGAAGGTCGGGATGAGCCAAAAATAAATCTTCGAAGTCCTCGCGCGCGTTTATTATACGCGCGCTCGCATTTTCTTCTTCTTCTTAAAAAAAAAAAAAAATATTTATCTCGCGCCGCTCATATCAGGAATATATTAATCGCACGCAATGTTATTCATCGGATTACAATTAATTGCTACACGCACTATCGATGTATGCGGATATCCTCGTGCTTGAACACACGCTCGCGGCGCATTAGTAAATTCGAAATTAGCGGCCAGATATTGTTAATCCGCGGTTACGCCGCGGGCGCGACGTATGTAATTTCAATGAATGTTGAAACGCTGTTTATTCGTGCAATACGTGTAACTACATGAGTAAGTACATATTATGCAAATGACGTGGGAACTTTAGCTACACGCTCGCGCGGCTCGCGCGAGGAAACATATATATATATACACACATATTGTGTGTATAAGGTACATATCGTTTGCGCGACTGCTCTGCAGTCACGTGCGCCGAAAATCCTCGGTGTTTGCAAGCTTTGTCGGAATCTCACGCGGGAGACAAACCCGACCGGATGTTTCGCGCGCGCAAACACCGCGTCCAAAGACTTCCGGTTGCTTCCGATGTGTGTTTGTTTGTTTGTTTGTTGTTTTATCAATCCGCGCCGCTATAATTGCAATGCGTCGTTAAGTAGGTCGAGAACCGGATCTAACTCGGCCGAAATTTCACTGACCGTCGCATTATTATTATTAGGTTTCCCACCTGCGAAATTCTGCGTACGTTCGTGGTTTTTTTTTTGCGCGCGCTCAGCGCAATCGCTTCTCTGACGCGGCGTAGCCCCAAAATGAAATACGAACTGCGCATCGACTCAGCGCGTTTATCTTTCTGATCGAAAAGGTACGTGCAAATCTCCCGGACGCGGAGGGAAAAAAAAGAAGCGTTTATTTTTCGTTG
The DNA here is from genome assembly GCA_014825475.1 of Pseudomyrmex flavicornis. Classification (NCBI taxonomy): domain Eukaryota; kingdom Metazoa; phylum Arthropoda; class Insecta; order Hymenoptera; family Formicidae; genus Pseudomyrmex; species Pseudomyrmex flavicornis. The sequence goes on along the minus strand of QVNW01001404.1, from coordinate 9,836 downwards.
AATTACGCAAGCTGAGTCTGATTGCAAAACATTGCGCCACGTTTCCACGGTAAACGTTAATTAAAGATTTTCATCTTCGTGAAAAACAAAAAACAAGTCCGTACCACTTATTCGGTCACTATTCGCTCTTGAAACTTCGCGCGTGTTGCACGTTCTATCTTCTTCAAGAAGTTTTTTAGAGACTCCGTTGTCGGAGATTTTTACACAACGGAGATTTTTACAAAGCTGGCTGTGCAAAAGCGCGCTTTGCTCCATCGCGATGTATATCGACTATTTCGATAATACCTCCGCTTTCTGCGATATCGCTTCTCCATCGCACAGCGAGGGAGAGAGAGAGAGAGAGAGAGCGCGTGCAAAGCATGTATTCAATCGGAAAGAAACTCGCGCGCGCGAGACGGCGCGCGTTTGAAATTTTCCCATCAGCTTATCGGCGTCGCGTCGCTATGGAAATTAGGTCGAAATTGGCCGGAATCCAATCCGGGAATTCAATTTGCTGTCGTCTTTGTGCCCCGCGAAGTCAATCCAATCGACGCGTATGTGCGCGCGCGCGCGTAGACGTTTTCAAGATCTAATTTGCGTTTATCAGAAGCCTATTTCCCCCCGCGTTGTGTTCTTCGCGCGAGATGAGCGGGCAAAAGGAGCAAGCGGAACATATCTGAACATTCTCCCGATTTTGTCAGTTCTCTTCTTCTCGTGCGCGCGATCGCTTCTCCCTTGTACGTGACAAAACGACACACTTCCTCGCATTCTCTCTCACGTCTGATTTGTTACATTCCTTTAGTCGGCGGCGCGTCACGCGCGGATCTTCTTTGACGTTTTTTTTTATCTCATCCGCGCAAATTCTTTGAATTTCCCAATTCTTCTTTCGATTTACAGTTAATTATTAAAACAGAAGAGGATGTAAACACGGATGATGATGTATGATTTATAAAGTTGTCACAAAGTTAATCGACAGCTACAATTATATATCGACTGTCACCCTCTCTCTCTCTCTCTCTCTCCCGCCCGGTTAATTTGATCATTGTCGATGCGTGACGCGCCGGCGAACGCAAAATTGACGCGTTTTGCGGCGATAATAAACAACATGTTTTTGCAATATTTGAGAATTGTTAATTATCTTTGACAGACGCGCGGGATGTATGATTTCTCGTTTGAAATATATCACTGCGTCGCAATTTGCACTTTGATATTGAATTAAAATCGAATTGAATAAAAGTGGAACTGATTATTATATAAAACCTACGCGCGTCGTTGGTGGATATCAATGCGCGTCTCTCTTTTGGGAGCGTAAATTTCCACAGTTGATTGTGACAAAAGTCAAACAATGTGTGCGGAATATATTTCGTCGGAATCAAAATGAAAACATGATCCTTTCCGCATTCAATATCCGCGCGATTTGAACGCACGACGACGAAAGTACACGTGCGCGCTTGCATAGATTCGCAATCTGAAATTCAGGCACCCGCGCCTCCTGTTGGAATATTAAAGGTCGCTTACTGGGAGCTTTTATTTTCTTGTTATTCATGAAGATTGCGCGAGAACTTTATCGCGCACAACATTTGGAAACCGAAAGCGGTAACCTTTTTTTTTTTTATGAATTTTTTATGTAAATTGTTTTTCGAGTTAAACATGCTGATAGAACATGTATTTCAAATGTTTTTGTCTAACAACTTTATCAACATGGTCTTAATCCTGCCACGCACATTTGAGAACTGTCAAACGTAGATGCATTCTATCGTTAACGCGCGCAGCACACAAACATGTTTTGACGGAAAAAATGCTTATCGCTTTGTATATATCATAACTTCTCTTATCTGTTTATATTCCTACATGTAATCTTTGTGACGTTACGTGTCGCAAACGCGCAACTCGCGTACGGTACGACGTTGTTGTTCCCATTTTATCTTTTTTTTTTGTTTTACAGTTATTTAAAAGAGTGTTCATCTCCATAAATAAATTTTAAAAGAGAGATAAAAATTTAACCGCAGAATTTATGCGCGCGAGAAACTATTGTAGATGTAAATTACACGTAGATATTAAATACACATTTTTCACACACACACACTTTTTTCCAAAACAAACACAAAATTATTTTTCTCTCTAAATTATTATCTCTCGGAACACCGTGCGTCGCTCGCGATGGAGATCCAGCTCTGATTTTTATCGCGAACCGTCTATAGCGTCTGTTAGCTGCCATTCGTCGCGGCACTTTTTTGCCGTGTCTTTACTTGGCGCGCGATAAATATCGACGAATTGGTATCGATACTTTCGGAGAAGTGCGTTTGATCGCACGAATAAAAACCGCGCCGTGCGAGGAGACGCTCGTCGAAGTGATTAAACTCAGATTAGAGAAATACTCGTTTTGGAACTTCATACGAAGTTTGAAAATCGAGAACTTCGCACACACGTGAAAAAATATATGACATATGTGATATATTTTTCATCGAATTTTTTCGAGTTTATTTTCGATCGTGCGTAGACACGAGTTTTCGCTTTCCTCTCGTCGGGAAAAAGCGTTAAATTTTTTTCTAAAAACGCTCGCGTGGCAAATCTATGAGTACAGACGAGGGGGGGTTGTGTACACGCGAGCGCGTCATTATTTCAGATAACACGATTTATTCTTTCGCGATTTATGAATCTCTCTCTCTCTCTCTCTCTCTCTTTTGAATAGCATAAACTCGGTCGTATCGCGAACTTACCGCGTGTAAACAAAGAAAACGTGCCCGAGTACCGTTTCTCGTCAGTTTCAGCACTTCCTGTTATATATTCATCTTTGTGATACATACACTGCGCGCAAGAATTGTTCATATTTACTCTCTTTCTCCGCGAAAGATCCTCCTCGTCCGGGGAGGAATTATCAGAATAGAAAGCGCGGATGTATAAGATAAACATCTATAGTGCATCCACAAATGTGTACAGAGCGGCGTTTTCCGAGGATTGCATTGTAACGTAATTTGCATTTTAATCTGGGCATCATCCCCTCGCGAAGACTCAGACCGCGGATATGTTTGCAAAGTCGATTAATTCTGAAAATTGAAAGGGTTTTTGCGCGGGATAAAACTTGAGCGACGCGCAAACACCAAGAAAACTTCGTCCTCCCTCTCTCTCTCTCTCTCTCGCTCAATTTCGCGTGAACTTTGATGGAATCTTAATTCGCCGACCAAGTTGTCTAACGTTAAAAAAAAAAAAAACACAGAAGTTTTTTCTAAATACATTTCACGTATATCGCCCGGCGGATAGCAATCTGTCCTACTTCCGTGCGACGCCCGCAGAAAGGAACATCGGGTCGTTCCACTTTCGAAGTACTCAGAATTCTCTCCCTTCGTAAAAGCACCCGCGCGCGCGGGTACTTTTAAATATAATTTTTTCTTCAAAAGAGGATTTGAAATTCAATTAACTCGTCGTTCCCGGAAGATCCACTCGCGAAGTCTGCGATTTACCTTTTTATCGTGACGACGAGACACTACAGCGCGCGCGCGCGCGCGCGAGTGTCCCGCCAACTTTATCGCACTTTTGCAATCAGTTTCTACGACGCGCGTCGAGCGTAAAGTATAAGTCTTATTACGATCAGCGAGAAGACTTTGGCGCGACGCGATGATCGCGCCGCGTTCGCGCGTCCTTCTCTCTTTCTCTCGGTTTAAAGAACGCGAACAAAGTAAAAGTTAATCCCGCGAAATAACAGGAAAATGCAAATATATATACGCAAACACGGAAGTGGACAACGAACGCGGGGGAACTCCGCGTCCTTTTCTTTCCTCTCAACGTGGATGTCTGTCCGTCGTCGTCGTGACGGTTTCTTGGCGCGGTTGAAAATTGCCGCGGGTCGTCCCGCACTTCGTTTAAAATGCAAATGGCCGCATTAATATTTGCTCTAAGTGCTCCGTTTCCGTTTCGTTACGAGATCCTATCCTCTCTGTGTGCGGCGCGCGCGGTGTATGCAACCACGAGGTGTATTCGACCCCGACCACGTGCTCCACACGTCTCTGCCCGTATGTACGTGCACATACGACGTTCGAATTAAATCGCGTAAATTTTAATTGTGCTGTGCCGGTCTCTCTCGTGCTCGGGGGTGGGCCAACATTAATAGAACTCGCTAAAGAGAAATAGTCGGAGAATATTTGCTTCGCGGAATAGGTTCGTTTTTCACATGAGGCACGAAAGCTTAATTAAAAAAAAAAAAAAAAAATGATTGGTACAATATTGTTTAAGATGTTATTTGACAATCTATTGTATCAAGGAAAAACACACTTTGATTTTCATGAAAAAAAAAAATTGTTCTGACTTTGTCGCGGGAAGATCACGTGTACACATACGTTGAAATAATCTTTTGTCATCGCGTGACAAATTCATTTTTTTGTCATTTCCGCGTTTGAGCAGCAAATTTCAGTGTGTTACCGGTCACTTGTATTAAATCTCCATCCTATACATGTGCTTACTCATCATCCGTGTTCTGTATCTCACGCGACGGTCGAATGTTAACAAAATCTGGGGGGGGTCTCAAAGAGGTTGGAAGTTTAATTAGGCGTGCGCGCGCGCGCGCGGCATCCGATTTTCTTCCCGCGGCGAGAATGTTCATTTAACTTGAGTCATTTCCAAATTTCACCGTGGAACCGCCGCGACGTATCCGTGCGGGCGCTGAAAAGACGCAGCCGCGCGTCGATTCGTTGGTCGTCCTCTCCCGTGCGTCGTTGCCGTCGCAGGAATCTCATCACGCCACTTAATTGCGTTCCGTGGAAATCCTTTCGCTGCTGCTGAATGCGCTTCCGACGTGTCTTTCGTCTTGAAACGCGATTTTCAGCTTTCCCTCCCCCCCCACGGATTAACTAAGAGCGAGCTAAAAAACCGCCGCTTCTCGATCTCGCGCCTCGGTTTCGCACCGCGTTCGACGTCTATGTGGCGTCAAGGATGTGCCCGCCGCCGCGGCGAACAGATAAAATTCTCAACTCGTGCGAAAACAAGAACATATTCCCACTGTATGACGGACATTCTACGTGATTATTTGTTACGATGCGTATTCACACGCAAAACACATCAGAAAAACAACGTACGTGTTTAAAAATACGTAAACGTACACAAGAAACGCTTGCGAGTAAAAAAAATTTATCAAAGAACGTTTTTAAAATACATCTTGTAACTCAATTAAATGTTTGAGTAATCGCGAATAAATCCTCTCAAGTGGCAGAAAAACAATATAGTTGGTTTCATAAATAATTTGCGACATTCTGAAAATTTATAAATTTCTTGAAAAAAACGTGTTTTTTTTTTCTTCGAAACTTTGCAATTCCAACAACTGAATATCAAAGGAACCGCACGCGCATCAGGAGAGAGTTTTTCGTAGAAAATTCGCTCGATGCGTAATTTAATGTAAGCGGGGCCGGGCAACTCCCTCAGGAGTTGAGCGCAATTTCTGTTATCGCGCGTATAGGTTTTAATCGCTTTACCGACGCATAAACCTTCAACATTACTACGCGCGCATTTCCCGAGCGAATTTTCACCGAAGCCTCTCCCAGCATCTTGCACGTCGTCCTTAAACCCTTAAGTAGTCTTGTATGCACATCCTTAAGGCAAATTTACACTGTTTGCAGTTCTCTATGCACACACACACACAAATATTAATCCCTCTCTCTAGAATAACTCAATAACTCGCGCCGCATAATCCGTACAAAGCGATACGCGACACATGTCTTCATCCTCAAAATTCTTCATTTACAAAATGATCATCTGAGAAAACGGCGAAAAGACAACGGCTTTGATTTTTTTTTAAAGACGCGAATAATTATTTTATAAAAACATCATATATTTACGATCTCGAATTTTCTTTTGATTTATTATGAAATAAATTTCATAATGAGTCTTGAAGAGAAAGTGTGCAAACTCGACTTTATCCGTGTGACGGTAGCGCGCCTTCATACAACCCTTACGCGACAAGTTCATGCGGCGCCTCGAGTTTTCGCCGAGTGCCGAGCGTCGTCAGGTGCTGCGACAACACGGTATATCTAATTAATACGATTAATTAAGAACTTTGCGCCCGGCAAGTCCCCCGTAACTTCGCGACGATTTTTCTTTAACTCTCAGCGTTCTCAGCCACCGGCGAATACGCAATTATGTTACATGAGGGGAGGGGAGGGAGGGTTGGCTTGCGTGCGCTCCGTCCCCTTGCATACGTATGCACATACATACCAATGCAGTGGCGTTGAGAAACTCGCGTAGTGAATTCCAAATGAGGATGGAAACACATTCGCACAAAATTTCCTCGCAATTGGGTCGAATAATATTTTTTTAACTTTCTTTTTATATTTTTTTCGCGCAACTAATTTGTTTGATAAGAAATTTCGCATCTTTGTTTTTTCTCGAGATAATCTTATAGAAGAAGAGCGCTCGATTGAATGATGAGGATTAGTCGAGGGGAAAATGAAATAAATATGTTACCGCGTAATTCACTTTTCCCTTTCCCAGTGGTGGTCGAAATTACAAATTTCGCCAATTTCGTTTCTATAATATCGCGCGTTCATCGAGCATTCATGGCGCATTTCCCGGCTGCAGTTGTGTAACATCGTTAAGATCCACCGTCCGCATAATTGAACTATGGCGGCAATTTACAGTCGTAAGGAAATTAAGACGTCCGCTTTACGTGTTTACGCGCGATCGAGTCTCAAAGGTAATCGGTGCGAGGGAAGTAAAGAAAAAAAAAAAAAAAAAGGAAAGATACGGAAAAACGAAAGATCACGTACGTCGTCGTCGTCGCTCGATGTTGGCACCAGAACCGTTCATTACCGGGACGCGCCCGACGCTCTTTAAACGTGTCCTACGTGAGTTTTAAAACTTTTAGCGAGGGAACGGTTGTAACCGCGGAACAGCCTCATCGATTGTTTTACAGCCGCATCGGCACGAGGTGCAGGTCTCTCACGAGATTTGTTATCGCCGTCATCCGCGCGGAGAGATCTTGTCTGAACAAATACACGCGCGCATATATATATACGCGTTCGAGGAGGATCTATTGCAACCCCTATCCGATATCCAAGTCGGCTCAAAATCCGAAATTGAAAACACGGCCATCGAGGGGAGTCGTCGTCGTCGTTTATGGATTCTCGCGGTGATACACAACCATCGTAGTCGTTTTCCATTTTCCTCGTCTCAATCCTCCTCGAATTGAGACGAGGGAGAGAGAGAGAGAGTGAACCCCCTTGTATAATGAATTAGGGATGAATAACGACGGTGGAAAGAATATCGCGAACTTTTTACTCCCGTGGCGGAGGTTGAAAAAAAAAATTAGAGGAACGGAAACGAAGTGTGTCGTAACTTGCAAATATATAAGGATTCGCTCGAGAGTGAGTAAATAAATAGATGTTATTGCGATACTTGGGCGGTAATTTGTCTAATTTAATCTAAACTTAACTCATTCGAAGTTTTCTGACTTTAAATGTTCCTTTAACTTTAAATAACTCGTTGTCCCAGTTCCGAGATATCAATATCTTAGACGGTAGCCGCGTTGCGACATTCCGGCGCGTTACATGTAGATGCAAACAAGGCAAAGCTGTATGGCAATATGTGTGTGTGTGTGTGTGTGCATCGCGCGCGTTACATTTGCTTGGCGATGCACGGCGAAAAGAGCGAGAAGAAAAGGCGCTTCTTGATGTGCGCTGCGATGCTTCTACAAAGCGTCGGGGGAGGGGAGGGGGGGTTTCGTTGCATTTTTTTATCGGCTGCAATTACGCGCTCCTCAGCTGGACAATCAGATTCTCATTTTCGCCGATCTTATATTAAATAACGCGCTTCTCGCTCTTCATCCCTCGCTCTTTCACGAGCTTTTTATTATACCCGATATCTTCATTTCCGCGCGGCTTTATTGCTTTCCGCCGCGCGATAAATGCAGACGACGACGGCAACGACGACGCTCATTTCTTTTCGAGTGGGCTCGTGAGGCAAATCGGGAGAGGGTCTCTCGCGATCTCGCTAATTTAATTGCGAAATATCAAGGCACTGTATATCTTCTCATTCGTGTATTTTAATTTTGACATTGTTATTTACATCACGAGACAGATGTGTAACGCGGCGCAACACTATCTTCTTCTGTGTGAGTTGTGTAGTCATTCGCGTTATTTCGTTTCGAATAATATCCCGCGAGATGCGTCACCTTTTTATTGGAAAGAAGAACGCGAGACATATTTACTTTATATTGATTCCAACGGGTACTTGGAAAACGGATCCGACGGCTCTCTCTCTTTCTCCAAAGGAATTGATATCTCGCGCGCGTAATACAAGTTCTCAATACCTGACAGAAAACAGACACAGACGCACACAGTGTGTGTGTCGCGCCGCGATAGCTAGCGTTATATACCCCCGAGAGACTGGTATCAGATAGCAGCCGTCGCTACTTTTCGCCTCTTCTCGCCTATTATGTCGGGGGTTAAATATCCCTCCGCTACCCTCTCTCTCTCTCGTTCTTGTCGAAGGATAGCGAATGATGAAGACGCGAAACAAAGCCTCTTTGCAACTCCGCGCAATGTTCACCGCGCCCTGAATAAGGCAATATCTTGGCTTTTCCTCTCGGGTTTTGGGGGGGAGGGGGCGAACAACGGGTCCTGTTATTATGTCAGGAGATTGCGTCGGATTGGCGTGTTCCTACCTTCCCTCCCCCCCCCATTCCTATATCCGCGCGCATCCCGCGCTCTCCCGTGTCGCGCGAAACCATCTTCCATTTTCCGGACTTTATTTCGCGCGCATCGTCCGACTACTTCGTCCGCTAACACGCGCACACGGAAAAGCCATCAATTCGCCGTCCTCATCGCTCTCATCTTCCTGTTTTCTCCCTCCTCCGTTCGACCGTAACTTCCCGTTTTGCGTCTCGTCACGCACGAGTTGCCCGCGAAATAGATCGATCCGGCATCGCCGCCGCGCGATAAAACGATCGTCGCGGCTTCCTCGGCTCTTGATAATTGTTTTTCAACTATCTTCTCTCCTGGTATACCGCGCGCAATCAATTCGTTTCATTTCGTCGCAGCTTACACACCCTCCTGAACGATCGTCGTTCGGCGTCGCTTCTATCTCGTTCAGCGCACGATCGATGAAATCGTTTTTCGATAGTGATCGATTGATGAAACATATGCTTGAATCGTTGATTATCGCTCGCGTTATTATATACACGCGCGATAATCAACAGCGGGCGAGCGATTATCGTGCGCGTTATTTCAGCGTAAAGCCGCCAACAATATTGTCCGTTTCGTCGTCGCGGCTCGCAGAAGTAAATCGACGAGGAGACAATGAAACCTTCGTTCGGTACACGCGCGCGTGTAACGAGCGGGAAATAGAAAAAAAAAAAAGTTAGATCGATAGATGAACAATAATACACGTTACGCGAGCTTTTACGCTCGCCGCGGTTTCCAACATTGACTGACGTTGCAGCCGCGCGCTGCTGTGCAGCGATTAAACACCCGCTCGCTGCGAACGTAGTTACGGAAGTTGCCGATGTGAAACTTTCCCGCAATTGACAGATTAATTAGTGACGTACATAATCAATCCCGAAGCTTAATTGATGGCGCTGCACAACTGCAACACTAATCGTCGGTATTGCCAATTAAATTTTCGGCTCGTTACAAATCAATATCCACGTAACGATCGGAGTTACATTACGTTACATTACGTGAAACAGGGACGAACGAACAGGAGGGAAACGCGATATTTTATATTTCCGCCGTAATGCGGAATGTAATTGCGGAATCGATCTTTTTTTTTTTTTTGGCGTTCTCAGTCTTCGGATCTCTTCAGTCGCGATATAAGTTTCACACATAAGTCATTATGCAACATGTGTGATTACATCGTTAGGCGCGACAACGAAT